>MU227688.1:575094-592307 GCA_018584345.1 Thuja plicata | reverse complement strand
ACACTAAAATCCTTGTTGAAATCAAAGGCAGCTTTGAGACGCATGTTTGTTGGTGAGGAGTGGACTGCCTCATCCTATGCTACGACCACTGTAGGGATGGATGTGGTAGATTGTATTTTTGATGAGCTAGGTTTTTGGACCCCTTGTGCAGAGATCATGGAGGTAAATATATTTTTGTTTTGTTTGACTCTTTGCAATTTTTCTTGTTTTTAATTTTTAATGCACACTTGTGACTTAGCTATTTTTTTTAACATTATATGCAGGTCACTGAGTCTCTTGTAGTTTTCCTACGAGTTGTTGATGGGGAGAAGCCCTCTATGGGTTACATATATGAGGACATGGATAAGGTCAAGGAGGCCATTAGATCCAGGTATGTAGGAGTTGAGGATAAGTACGGCCCCATTTGGGAGATCATTGATAGGAGATGGCAAAACCAACTTCACAGGCCCATCCATGCAGCAGCTTATTTCCTCAATCCTTCATTTCATTTTCTTGATAACTTCAAGGTGGATGAGGAGGTTCTTAGTGGCCTATATTTAGTGATGCAAAAGATGTCTAACACATCTACAGTGCTAGAGATAGATGTATATAATAATAAACAAGGGGTGATTTTTGCAAGCAAGATGTGCAAAGACGCTAGGACAACATTGCAGCCAGGTAAAAATATATGTTAAAGTATTTTGATTTTATAATCTATCCTTAAAGTTGGAAATGAGACTGATTTTTTTTCTTTTCCTTATTTCAGATAGATGGTGGCAAATGTTTGGGCCTACAACCCCAAATTTTCAAAAACTAGCCATCCGTATTTTGAGTCAGCCATGCAGCGCTTCTGGATGTGAGCACAATTGGTCCATGTTCGAGCACATCCACTCGAAGAGGTGTAATAAATTGTCTATGGAGAGGTTGAATGATCTTGTCTTCGTTCATTACAACCTCCGTCTTAGGACCAGACAGATTTTGGACACTGACTCCTCTCCGATCACTCAAGCAAAGATCGATCCAGATTCCGAGTGGCTCACTGAGTCTAGCGATCTTGTCTTCACTGAGGAGGATCATGAGTAGGTTGACCAGGCAGACAGAGAGGTTGAGGCTGTGGCTATGGTAGAGGAAGAGGATAGAGCACGATCAGCTGCCCGTGCAGCTGATGTTGATCAGAGTGGTACCTCACAAGCAGAGACTATGGCTTGTCAATCATCCAGGACCTACCTCAGATGCATTTCTAGGAGGTAGACAAACTACTTGAGGCTGAGGCTGAGCTAAAACCTGAGCCATAGACTTGTTTTTTATTACACATGTTTTGTTACATTTGATGTCATGGATTTCGTGGATTTTATATACATTTGACAATATTTATAATTTTGCATATCTATGTTTTCTGTTTCCTTCAGCTACAATTTACGTTTTTACTTATGTGATGGATGTAAGTTTATGTATGTGATCAAATTAGCTTCTATTTGATGATGTTATAGTGTTTTTAAGCTTTACTCAATAATGGGTGCCTTAAACAAGTTTTAAATCCTAAAAAATCTTTGTTTATTTCATTTTGCCGAGTCATAGCTGAGTCGTTGTCGAGTCATAGGCGAGCCGCGGGTCGAGTCGACCTTGCCGAGTCATGGAACTCTGCATCCACGTTCAGGCTTCAGTGTACAAGATCTTCAAAACAAGCTGATTTTGGCAAAATCAACAGTTAGAACAGATGGCAGAAATACAAATGCCATGGCAAATTTAACTTCTACTGCACTGAGTTTTCCATGACAATGGGAAATGCAAAAAATACCTCTGATTGAATGCTCAGTCATGTACATTCAATACCGTTTCAGTTCTCAGCTTTTCCCTCCTTTGGTGCAGCTGTTGAGACCTACAACCTTCCTAGATTGCTGATATCCTATGAACTAAGTTGCTGTTATGGACTGGTTCAGGTTTTGCAAATTTGGTTTGTGCACCCAGCAGATAATTTTGGGATGTTGGGCTTGTTTTGGATTTGTTCCGACAAAAACATATCAAAATCATAAATATACATATTTGTAATTTAAAAATTAAGAATATTAGAAATCAATATACATATTTCCTTCCGCTCTACCCAATCAAACTAAGATTCCAGAGGGAAGATTTGTCAGAGAGGAAGAAGATTATGTTAGGGGGAAATGCCTATCTCCCTATCTTGTATTGGCTAGATCAGCAGCTGGATGAATTGAGACGTGGGCAGGAGCCAGCACCCAAGGGATGAGGTGAGAGCAGCAAAGCGTGAGAAGCCGGGGGAATTAGAGGCCCAAGGGACAGGCAAATGCTTCGGTGAGGGGTGATTATGAGACTCTAGGCCTTGGATAGGTAGATAGGGTCTCCCACCTTCACAATTTATATCCTCCCACCCACCAACTACTGTGTGTGGGTATGTCGGCTCTGCAAAAATATCCTCCAAAATCTTCCCTCCTCCATGCCTTTCCTTCCTCAATAACACCCTTCCTCTTGAAAGATTTTCACACCAATTGCCCTCATTGTCCACTCCCCTTTTAATATTATAAATTAAGATTCACTTCTGACCAAATCACCCCCCACCCCCACCCCCACCCCGTATAGAGGCCCTTTTTTCATAATGGAAAATATCAAATCACATCCACCGCCTTACCAACATAAGGACTAACCTTACATCTTCAGACTTGAGTTAGATTCCAGTCATGTCATGAGTCAAATGTAAGCTCTGCCTTTAGACCCTATTAAATGCAAGATTTCAAGCTTACTACATTTTCCTCTAATATTCTTTACTTTGAAAGAAAAATGCTTACAAGGCACATGAGGTGTTGCATATCATAACCATTGATTATTTGGTTGAGTCCGGACCTTTCAAAACCTTAACAGTTATTGATATTTAATCTAAATGTGAGGACAAAATGGCATCTTCTGACTCTAATTAGACCTTATAGTCCTAATCCATGTTCGAATCATTAGTGTGAATAAATTCATAAGTTATAACCATAAGATTTAAATCATTCACTTTTCTTCTAGAAAATAATTACTACAATAGAATCAAGGAGAATTTACAGAAGGTGGAGTTTCTAGTTCAAACACCTTTTCTTAAATTTCTGTGATCAGTCTGAGGCAAACTCACTAAAACCAATTATATGCATTTTATTGTCTAAATTTAATAATCCATCATGATTAAATCATTTCAGTAAATCAAAATATTCTAAATTCCACATCTATTAATTAATTATCTTGCAAACACAGAATATGCTGAAAACACAGAAATATTGCAGAAGTGAGAGAAATAGCAATGCTTTTATTATCTTCACAACACACTTTGAAGAGGCAACCTACAAATAAAGCATGCACTCCAAATACAAATGTTTCAAGAGGTTTTTCAATTGACAAGTCATTACAATATATAATGTTTTGCCAAAGGCAACTACTACCATCCTATGCATGTAAGTTAATTACCTTATTGTAACAACTAGTGGGATGACTTGCAAAACAGATGCATGACTTTATTAAAGCTACCTAAGGGGACTTATAAAGCATATATGCCCAACTAATACTAGCTAACATAAAATAGAATGTGGTAACATAACATTGCCCTCCCCTTCGTAAAGCTTTGTCCACAAAGCTTGAGATGGGGAAATCTAGAGAGAATACTAGCAAACTCCCATGAGGCATCTTCAGGTTGCAGACCTTCCATCAGATTAATAACAAGTGCATTAGACTCCGAGGAACAGAGGGCGAGGAAGGGATAGCTTCTACGACCCTCACAATAGTCAACAAAACCCCGAAGGTGATGCAAAAACCGAACCAGATAAAAAATGGCCTCAAGCCTGAAAGAGAAGGCCCCAAACTCTGCGAGAATGATATTATGCAGAATAGACTAATTGCACCTGATCATACGCCGGATAAGAAGAATCTGAACCCTCTCCGCAGAAGCCCAATCAAACTCCAAAAGTGAAGGCCCCCAAGCAAAAGAACCATAAAGGACGATAGGTCTGATAAGAGTGTCCATGAGGGTCATCTTGGATCCGATGTCCTGCAAGTGATGTCAGAAACACTGTCTCTCAAGGAGGGCCAAAGAACCATATCCCTTGTTGATACGTGGTTGCAGGGCGGGTCTCATGCTGATGCAGTCAAGGTAGGAGAAATCCCCAAAGGAGATGTCCAAACCTTGCAGCAAGAGTCAACACAGAGGATAAAAACAAGAGACAACAAGAACAAGAAGATTTGAATCCAAACAACTTTATTCATCAGAATTTCTTCATACATGTTGGGCTGTAAGGCCTTCCTGGTTACGGCCACATACAAAGAAACTCAACTTAGATCCACATCCTGATCTGCTACATCTCATAACTATCATGCCTCTCGATGCCACTCCCTTCTAAGATCCTCAAATCCCCCTCAACACATTACATTTATACAAAGCCACCAACAGGTCGGACTTAACAAACAATTACATATCCCAAGACAAACGTATTAGAACAGGTCAGCCTAAATCCCAAATGAAACACACATTTAATTAATTCACCAGGCGTGATCCAACCACCAAGTCGACCGCACATGTAGGTCAACCTCGAGATCCACACCATTCAATTCCATGGATCGGAAACCCTACCACAATCCTCAACAATCAACCGGTGAACACAAATGAACCGGTGACTGGATGAACACAACCGTCGGCGAAGAACATGACAGATCTCACAAACCACACCACCTAAAGAGGTGCGATCATAGACATAGCCTCCACTGACAATAAGAAACAAACCCTTTTCATCGCACACGCCGAAGATCTCCACAGATCGACAGTACACAGAATCTCAGGAAACTGCCCAAAACAAGGAACTTCATCAGGCCACAAGGAAATTCCTCCAAGATGATGTAAGATTGCAAGGAACCTAAGATGCCCCTGCATCACATGCTGAATCGAGGGCCGGAGAACTTGACCCCCAAGTATGTATAAGATGAAATCTCCACCTCAACGCCCCTGAAGTAGAAGTTGAGGTGAGAAATCTTGAGACCATTAAAGACCTTAACCTTACTATTCCCCAAGTTGACCATGAGATGTCACTGGTCACAAAAGGAAGCAAGTCCGTCCAATTGTCTCTGTAAACCCTCCGGAGAAGAGGCCAAAAGGACAATGTCATCCGCAAAGAGAAGAAAAGATATCAAGACTTGGTGAAGGAGGCAACCATCGACCACCGAAGAGTGCTCTCGGAGAAAAGTCTCCAACTCATCAATGTAGATCCCGAACAAAGTGGGAGAAAGGGGGCCCCCACTCGACCCTGATGGTACTCCTAATGAAGTCGGAGGAACTGCGAGGGGTCTTGAGACGGCCAAGAACCTTCTCATACAATCTCATGATAGCAGTCAAGAGGAACTTCGAAATACCAATGTCCCCGAGTCTCTGGAAGAGGGCAGATCTTGGAATAGAATCAAAAGCTTTGCGAAAATCCACAAAGCAGCAGTTAACCTTCGAGGAGTAGTGTCGAGCCTCCTCGATAATAGCCCGAAGAGTCAAAACATGATCCATAGTTTGGTATTCTGGTCTGAAACTAGCCTGTCCTCTAGCACGGATACCCCGCTGATCCAACTCCTTGGAGAGGAGAGTATGAAAAACTGTGGTATAAAGTTTGGAGGTGTGGCCAACCATAATAGTCTTGTAATTGCTAGGGTGAGAGGTCGATCCCGACATGTGAATTGGATGGATGATGTGATGTGACCAAGACGGGGGGAAACCTGTGTGAACCACATAATTGAAGAGATCCGATAAGTAATGGCCCAGAATGGGGGTGCCAAGCTTGAAGAACTCAGCTTGGAACCCTTCCTCATCCGTCGCTCTGCTGCTATTCATGATTCTTACCACTTCCCTGACATTCGTACAAGTGAAAATATGATAGTGGGGGGAGGGGTGACTTGGAAGAGGGGCTGGCAGGGGATAGCATAGAGCTCGGTGATATGGGAGATCAAAAGATTGTGGTCCAGCACAGGGAGTCTGAAAATTGCCCTCCTCAAAATCGGTGATTTTTATAGGAAATCAAAGAAATCGGGATTGCCTTCCTTTTGCACAAACGAAGGCACAAAGTCAAAATCGATTTTTTTTTCAGAGGTAAAACAATCAAAATTTTAACGGCTGCAAACTCGTATGCTTCAGACCACAGGTCTGAAATTTCTCCAAGGGCTGCGATTTGAAAAGAAAAAATAAGAAAATTTAAAAGTGTGCCCTCCCTCAAATCCGACCTAGGGCAAGAAAATATATCAATTCCTCTTGTCCAAAGTCAGAAATATTGAGAGAAAGCATCCAGTAAGAAAATTGCAGGTGTCTTCAGATTTTGTTAATGGAACCAATCAGACTTTGAAATGATTTTTTCATTATCAGAGCTTAGGACTAATGTCTAAATTATTTTTTGCAAGGTATTTTAGTCTGATTTTCTGAGTTTGTGGTACTTGTCTTCAGACTTAAACTTCAATTGCAAATCTTAAATTCTCTGATTTTCTTAGTCATGAAATTTCAAATCATTAGCAAAATCAGGGATAGTGAAATCTAAAACTCGTTTTCTCAATCAGATTTCTTTGCAAAATACTAACTTCGAGCTTCATATAGGATAATGGCTGATCAAAGGGTGCAGAGTTCTAGTTCAAGGAGATCAAGTTCAAAGGAGGATAACACTTCAAGATGACAAGGAAGCTTGGACAAAGGAAAGAAAATTTGAAGATCAAGCTTGAAGGAATTATTTCAAGATCAAACCTTCATCAAGCAGGGACATAAGGACAAGTCCAGGTTTAAGGACAAGATGGAACTCATGGACAAGTTCTAGTTCAAGGACAAGATGAATTTGAAGACCATGAAAAAGACAAGTTCCATCAAAGAATTGATTGATGCAAGGAAAGTAAGGGAGGTGTGTGGAGTGATGGACAAAGAAGAAATGGATGAAGATAGATCAACAAGAAAGGCCCAGCAATATGAAGGTCAAGAAGATCAAGGCTAAGTAGGTTTAAGTCAAGGATGTGGAAGGATCGCCATGAGGGTGAAGATAACAAGGGATCTCAATAACAAAGGTGAAAATGCAAAGAACTCAACTACTACAGAGTCAAGAAACCCAAGGAGAAGATTTCCAAAGAGGTGAGGATGGAAGAGTAGAATTGAAACAAGGATTGCTAAATGTTGAGGTGGCATCCAATCAAATCGTTCCAAGCATACATATGGAAAGCACCTCCCAGAAGATGATTAGACTAGATGACTTGGCATATTTGAATTTTTCTCAATGATTCTCCTACCATTGAATTTTCTCATTGGTTAATTAGAGAACATTCCAATTTGTTACATTGTATTAAATGATTGTAGCAACCCTAATTAGGGTTTCCTATGAGTTAATCTTGGCAATTGGTTTCAAATCAATCCTAGCCATTCATTGTATTTGGGGCTCCTATATAAATCCCACTCCTCTCATTTGTAAAGGAGAGTTTTTGGAGAATTGTTGCTGAGATACTGCCATAATTGAAATAAATCATTGGAGTGTGGTGATTTAGTGAAGATTGTGAAGTCTCGTGTGGTTCTTTGATCTCTCAAATTACTTTAGAATTTTCTTCAAGTATTTAGTTTAAAATTTGTTTTGAGTAATTTAGGTGAATGAAAGGAATTGTGGATGAACGTTTGTGAAACTCGCCTAATCCATACTACTTGTGGCTTGCTGATTGTAAATCACTTTGCGTGTTCAACTGGAATTGAAATACAAGCTTAACTTCAATTGTTACTTACACATTGATATGCATCCATTAATGGTGTTGGTGTCGCAGTAATGATTTGAACATCTATAATCCACCTTAGAAGATTGCACTAGCCTGGCGGAAGTTGATGACAAAGTCAAGCCTAGTAGAGTTCACAAATACATTCATTATTTCTTGTATTCTAGGATTAGGATTAGGATTAGAATAGGATTATCCAACCCTTATCTCCTAAGTTACCGTATTCGGACCTTGGACCCTTGAACCGGGTCAGGGTCCGATCCGGGTCCGGATCCGCGGACCAGTCCGCGCTGGATCCGGGTAGGGTCTAGATCTAGACATGTGGGTCTGTCGGGAATTTTTGAAGAGTTAGTCATTGAATTTTTATATATTTTAGTCTGATTCGTTAACTATCGAGTTGGATTGATAATTATATCAAATGCCAGATACATTAGATTCACATTCTAGAAGCTGGTCATGCAAGAAAGTGATCATCACCTAGGAAGATATATAGGATTGCTATACGTGGCATTATTGGAATTGAATTTAACTCGATTAACAACTTTTATGTCATATGTGTGAGGTTGTGGATCAATTTAAAGCTACTAATTCAAGATCTAGTTTTCAACCATGCTGGCTACTATATTTTGAATTTTCGTTTTGTAATTCAGTAATTCAATGTGCTGATTTTCTTTAGAATCATGAACATAGATCAATGATCAAGTATACTACTTAAATTTTTAATGTTTATCTTTGAGATTTGGCATTGATCAATGATCAAACATCATAGATAAATACTATGAAATGATTTAGTTTTAGAATTATGTATATTTTTCTTATTTTTTGTATATATAATGCATACACACACACACACACACACAAACCCATATGAATCATAATGGAAATTTTTTTTCACAATCCACGAACCGGTTCTCGAACCCGAATCCATCCCAAACCCGAATCGGCAACTTAGCTTATCTCTTTGCAATTTATTTCAAAAAACCTTGTTAGTTTAGGATCAAGTATTTCATTCCCATATCATTCGCACAAAGTTGATAAGTCTAGAGTGAATTAGCGTAAGTACCCTCGAATAACCAACATACATCAAGCCAAACGAGCTGATATCCACACTAAAATCGCAAGTACGTAGTTGGAACCTTGGAGTTGCCTCTATGATCTTCTCTACAATCTTAGCACATGTGGTATCTTTGTTCAAGAGAGGATAGAGTGTCCTTTGGCACTTTATTCTGTGTTGGTGTGGTCATAAAACACCCATCAACATGATCCCCATGCACCTTTACAACCCAACAAAACAATTTTTATTTTTTTTAATCAAATGAATGGCCTATCTTTTGTTATTGCAAGGAATGCCTAGCCATCCTCAAGATGGTTAGGGGATGTCTTAGTCGTCCCAAGGATGGACAAACATCCCCATTTTTTAGAACACATTCCAAGACATTTTCGACAAATGTAGAAGAGGGGGGCAGCAAGGGGACATCCCTTGACGTCCCACTTGTAATGGTAATTGGATATTTGATAATGAAAATGGAGTTACATTATATAGGCAATTACATTACGATGTTTCTAAATGAAACAAAATTGAAGCCTAAAATAGAAACTACCTAAACTAACTAAGATGAAACATTATATTATTTTAATACCCTTCCTTAATGGCCACCGTTCTAACCACCCTATCGAAGACAATCTGCAAATCTTTGGTCAATAATGCATAGAAGGCTGCCCCCCTTCTTTTCAAAACACTTTGCAAAATGAGTTTGTTGCAAAGACTCTCCCTGATTCTGCAGAACATCTGGATACGACCAAGATAACCAAAATCCTTCCAACCTAATGTTGGGAAACAAACTTGTCCCTCCTTGAAGCTAGACACCAAGTTTAGCTTCTGAAATTGAAACCACAATTTTGAGGAGAAAATCATCAAACCCTCCATTGCTTCAGAAAAACCACGTTTTTGTTAAAAAATCGGAAAAAACTTTTGCAGATTACTACACCTAATAATTGACTACTAGAAACCACGATTTTTGTGAAAAAATACCAAACCCTTGATGTGATGTTGATATCACCCACGAAAAACTGCCTAATTTTTAGGAGAAAAATAAAAAATCCAACATTAATTTTTTGAGGAAATAATTATAAAACCCAGACATTGAACCATTAGGAATGATTTTTGGTGGAAAAAATAAAAAACCCCTCTTATAGAGAAAGAGCCCACAATCGTGCAAAAAATGAAAAAACAACCACGATTTTTAGGAGAAAATCAAGTAAAACCCATAATTGATTTTTGAGGAGAAAAATCGATCAAAACCTACAATAATTTTTTTAGGGGAAAAATTATAAAACCCCAGAAGAAACACCACATTTTTTGGAAAAACATGAAAAACCCACCCATGATTTTTTTGGTAAAAAAAATCAGAAAAACCTTGATGCTGGAAAGAAGCTGTGTTTTTGAAAAAAAATGAAAGCAATCTGCAGCCAACAAAACCAAAACCCTAGCCATGGATAACGATTGCATACCGACAATGTTTTTTTGTGAAAACCTGTCAAAAAATGAGCACTAAACCCTAATAAAGTATGTAATGTTATATTAATGGTCATTTAGGTTATTAGTTAGTTTAGTAGGCAATTTCTATTTTTTTAGTTAGTTTTTTTAGAAAGTTTTTATTTTGCTCTTAGTTGTTTCTCTTTATTAGGAGACTGCATCTCCATTTGTAATCACCCAATTATCAAATAGTGAAATTTCATTACATGGTATCAGAGCGGGTCGATGGAGTTTTCTAGAATTTGGCGAATTTTTTAATGAAAATTTGTAACTCTTCTTACCTAGAAATATTTTTTCCAGAACATTTTTACATCAAATTTTTTTGTGAAAGAATTGCTGCTAGTTTTTCGAAGAAAATTGTTGGAGCAATTTCGAGGGTATTGATTTCTAAGGTTTCCCTGCAAAGGCGTCGTATCTATATTATCCCCACACGTCTTCTTGTTTTGAGTGACGTCATAGAGATTTTTCGTGATGTTTTACCCTAGTCGATGGCGACGAGAGGGTTTTGTTTGCACACGTTTTTGGAGGACGAACCTGTAGCATTTTGTGTCCACATTTAGCAACCACAACAGATTTTGAACCGTTTTTTGTGTTCGAGTTGTCTTCTTGTTGTTTGGCCATCTTTAATTGTGCAACCTGTGGCGGCTGATGATGGTTCTATGTTTGTTATTCGGCGACAGTTTGTAGATGCGATTCTTCAAAATCACGATTTTATAGGCATATGTTGCAATTTTTAGAGCTACGTTTTGCACGATTTTCTCTACAAAAATCGTGGGTTTTCGTTTTTTCTTGATTTCTAATAAAAATCGTGGGATCTTTCTCATGGAGGGATTTTTAAATTTTTTCTCATTAATAAAAAATTATTTGGGGAGTTTTTCTAATTTTGCCTAAAAATTTATTTTATGGGTTTATAATTGTCCCTTAAATATTATTGGTGGATTTTTAATAATTTTTTCTCCTTAAAATTTTTTGGGTGCTTTTATAATTTTTTCCTTAAAAAATTATGGGATGGTTTTATAATTTTTGTCCATAAAAAAATTAGTGTGGGTTTTGTGCGATTTTTTGCCTTAAAAATTGTTTTGTAAAAGGGTTTTATCGTTTTTCCTCAAAAATGAAGTTTTGTATTTTGATTCGTGACTCGGATTTTGTGTCTTGGGTTTTGATCAATTTTAATCCTCAAAAATCGTGTTTGGTTTTGATTGATTTTTCTCCTCAAAAATTGTGTTTAGTTTTTTCTATTTTATCCACAAAAATTATTTTTGGATTTTGCATGATTTTGTCCTCAAAAATCATAGGTTCTCATTTGGAGGGTTTATATCAAGCGTTCTTGTTTAAAGATTTTTTTCATTTTTTTTTTATAAAAACAATGCTTTGTAAACTTTAGTTTCAGGGTTTGGCAAAATTTTCCACAAAAATTGTGGTTTCTTGCTGTTAGGAATTAAGATCTTTAATAGAGAGAATCTAATATGCTATTTGATCACAATATATATTTCTGAATATTCACTGAGTTATAAATACAAATGCATGTTCTTTGTATATGCTGTAGTAGTAATATGAACTCTGTAATTGATATGTTTCCACAGCATATAAAAAGATATATAAATATAAAACATAACAGTCATGTCTATGTAGAGACATGACTGTACGTGGCTTATGCCACGTATGGTCATGTCTTTACATAGACATGTTGTTTCGCATGATGCTATTTATTCACAAAGTAAAGCGCTGTTTGTATAACACTCATGAGATACGATAACTATCGTATGATAGTTATCGTAACACATATTAATATATGTGTTACGATAACTATCATACGTTAGTTATTGTAACCCATATGTAATCTATGTAATGCATTGACCATGGTCGATATAACAGCCTTGTCGAATATGAAGAATCCAATTCACTTTATGTTAATGTAATTAAGCATATCGAATATGATAATAATAATATATATGTATGTGTATATATATATATATAAGTCAATCATATCAAAGCTATTATTTAACACTCCCTCTTAGCAAGAGAGGATTGATCAGAATCAATATCTCAAGATGTAAGTGTTATGTGATCCCCGACTCAACTCGGAAATGGATTTGTGATAAGTAATGGTGTCAAGATATCCGACGCAATTCGGATCAAAACTTGAGGCACATGTTATCATAATCCCCGGCTAAATTCGGAACTAGATTTAAATGATAACATAAATAGGTCACATCATTGTAGGTCGTCACCTTACAATAGTGACCTCACACATGAAAGATCGTCATCTTTCAAAAAACACAATATTGCAATATTTATTTTATTCATGAATACATTAATTTACACAATAGTGAGATTTAATCGCAAAATTAATCACAACTTAATCATACCAAGTTTCTTTCTGAAGTACTCAATTTTCAACTTCGCAAGAGGCTTGGTAAAGAGATCAACACTTTGTTCTTCAGTACTGATGTAGACCAATTTGATAATATCTCTGTCTACCATATCTCTGATGTAGTGGTAAGGAATTTCTATGTGTTTGGAGTGATTGTGAAAAACAAGATTTACAGAAAGTTTAATGCAACTTTGATTGTCACAATGAATTAATGTAGGTTTGAGAGGCATGCCAAACAATCCAAATAATAACTTCCTTAACCATACTGCTTCTCGAGCTCCCATTGAAGCGGCCATATATTCTGCTTCAGTAGAACTTTGAGCAACTGTTGACTGTTTTCTACTGAACCAAGAAATCATTGTTGATCCAAGACTGAAGCAACATCCTTTAGTGCTTTTACAGTCGATTGAATTTCCAGCCCAATCAGAATCAGTGAACCCTTGAAGTTGTATCTCAACATTCTCATATTTTAGGCCCATATCAATTGTCCCACATAAGTATCTTAGAATATGTTTAGCAGCTGTTAAGTGGATCTTCTTTGGTTCACAAATGAAATGACTTAATACATTTGTAGCATAACAAATATTAGGACGAGTGTTTACCAATTACATAAGTGATCCAATTAGCTGTCTATAATATGTAGGATCTGTAGGTTCTGAATCTGTTGCTTCAACTTTGATCTTATGAATATTTGTTTCCATTGGTGTGGTTAATGGTTTCCACTCCATCATTCCAAATCTAGTTAAGATGTCCATGGCTTATTTTCTTTGATTTAGAAAAATATAGTTTTCTTTCTGTGATACTTCTAAACCTAAGTAGTGTAACAACCCTGAGTCCTTCATGTCGAATTCGTTTGTGAGATCTTGTTTGCATTTAACAATAAGATGATCTTCTCCTGTTATTAGTAAATCATCAACATAGAGGACTAGAATTACCATTTCACCCTTGGATGTTTTGAAGTATATATTAGGGTCAGCTTCATTTTTAGAGTACCCTAACTTGGAGAGATAACTGTCTATGTTCATACCAAGCCCTGGGAGCTTGTTTAAGGCCGTAGAGTGCTTTCTTCAATTTGCAAACATAGCTATTTCTGTCATGGGTGGTGAAGCCTTCTGGTTGTTCTATGTATACCTCTTCTTCAATAACACCATTTAAAAATTTGTTTTTACATCCATCTGATGTATCTTCCACCCTTTAGATGCTGCAATGGCGATAATGGTTCTCACAGAAGTATATCGAGCAACCGGAGCAAAGGTTTCTTCGTAGTCAATCCTAGCCTTTTGAAAGAAACCCCTGGCTACAAATCTAGCTTTATGTTTTTCGATACTACCATCTGAAGCATATTTGATTTTGAATAACCATCTTGAAGAGACGACTGATTTCCCTTTAGGTCTTGGTACTACTTCCCAAACATCATTTTTTACTATAGATTGATATTCTTCGATCATTGCATCTTTCCAGGCTTGACATGTTAAAGCTTCTTTAACATTAGGTGGTTCAGATTTTGTAAGTTCAGCCATAAGTGCAAGATAGCATTTCGGATTTCTTGTTCTCTTACTTTCTCTAAATATTTCATCTGGTTCAACATTATTTTCTTCAAACATTTTTCTTGCCCATAGTGGTCTTTTCTTGTTGTTAGAAATTTCAACATCTTCATGATTGGATGAGGAAAGATCATTATTTTCTATTGTGTTATCTCTTTGATTCTCGATGATGTAGTTCTCATCATCTTGAAGTGTATTCTCCCTCTGATTCTCAGTGTCGTGATTTTCATTGTTTTCTATAATATTCTCCCTCTGATTCCCATTTGATCCTTCTTCTGTAAGTGTGGAGAGTTTGAGAGCAATGTCCTCTTCAAATTTGATATCTCTACTAATGTCAATAGATTTTTGTCCTGGTATGTAGGCCCTGTATCCTTTAGTAGTTTCATTGTAGCCAACAAATATTCCTTTCTTCCCAGAGGGTTCTAGTTTGGTTCTTTTCTCTTTAGGAATGTGAACGTATACAGGACATCCGAAGATTCTTAGATGACTTAGATCTAGTTTCTTCCCTGTGAAGGCTTCTTCAGGTGTAACATTTTCTAGAATTGAGTGAGGACACCTGTTTTGAATGTATACGACAGTATTACATGCTTCGGCCCAAAATGAGGTATGAAGATTTTGATCATGCATCATAGCCTTGGCAGCTTCAATAATAGTTCTATTTTTCCTTTCTGCTATTCCATTATGTTGAGGAATATATGGTACAGTATACTCCCTCTTAATCCCAATAGAACTGCAAAATTCTTTGAAGTTCTCAGAGATGTATTCACCTCCGTTGTCTGATCTTAGAGTTTTTATTTTCTTCCCAGTTTGACTTTCCACTAATGCTTTAAATTCTTTGAATTTTAGCAATACTTCATTTGATACTTTGAGTTTAAGAAATTGGATCCAAGTTTTTCTATAGTAATCGTCAACAAAAATCACATAATACGAAAATCCTCCTAGTGAGAGAGTTGACATAGGTCCACATAAATCCGTGTGAATGAGTTCTAATACAATTTTGGTTTTACGTTCATTGGAGGGAAATGATCTTTTGATATTTTTTCCTAGAGCACACTCTTTACAAGTTCCAATACGATCAGATTTTAGGTTAGGTATGCCTGTAGTGATTTTCTTTATGGAAGGAAGAGTGCTAAATCCAAGGTTTACTAACCTTCTGTGCAAGAGTTGATTAGAATTTGATACTTCATGATATAGAGCTAATTTGTGACTATTACATAATTTGTATAGGCTTCCATCCCTATACCCTATAGAAATAGCATTTTTAAGATTAGTGTTTTTAGGCCATGTTAGTACCTTATCTTCTTGGAATGTAATAGGATACCCTTGATCGGCTAGGCCTAAAACAGAGACCAAGTTCCTTTTTATGCCTAGTACAAAGAGAACATCTTTTAATTGTATAGTAACCCCTGTTTTCAATTTGATTGAGCAGGTCCCAATTCCTTTTGCTGGATATGTGGAGTTGTCTCCAATTGTAACTTCTTCAGAGGAGTGTTCTTCTAAGGTTTCAAATTAATCTCTAAATCTAGTTATATGTCGTGATGCTCCGCTCTGGATTATCCGATTGTGTTTATTTGAATTTACTTCACTTGATAAGGTTAGGAAGAATAAGGATATTTCTGCTCCTTTGGTTTCGTCTATTACTGCTTGAATTTTCTTTCTCCGGACAGAATCTGTGAGTATGTCCAAGTTTATCACATTTATAACACTGCACTTTGGAGAAGTCTCTGGTATTGTGATTTTTGCTATAGTTTCCCTTCTTATGTTTGAACTTCCTTTTGTTGCTCTTGAAATTTGAATGAGTTTGTAGAGCTTGGATCTCTCCTCCTTTATTTGGCTCGATCCCTCTTGATATTAATCGGGATTCCTCTTGAGTGCAGTCATTCTTTAGTTGATTGAACTTAGGTAGAGAAGGGCGACCCGTTATACATTGAATGAAAGATTCCCATGAGATAGGTAATCCTCTAAGAGCTATTAATGTTAACTCCATGTCATCAACATTGTTTCCAATAGTAGATAGTTGATCCTTTAATTTGAAAATTCTTAAGAAGTAGGACGTGATGGTTTCCCCTTTGTTCATTTTTAGATTCAGGAGTTGTTGTTTGAGAGTAAGTAATCTGCTTGTATTATTGAACTCATATGTATCTTGAATGGTTTTGAATACTTCATAAGCAGTTTTTAACCTTGCTATGGAGGGAAGAATATGGTCCTTAACGGCATCAATTATTATATTCTTTGCTTTGTTGTTACGCCTTTTCCAAGTTGATTTGTCAGGTTCATCTTCAGGCATTTTTATATCCTCCTCAATATAGGAATCTAACTCGAGTTCTTGAAGTAATGTTAGAATTCGTATCTTCCATGAGAAAAAGTTGGTAGCGCCTTCAAGTCTGTCTTCCACTTTAATGCTATTGGCCATTTATTATTTTCCTCTTATATTCTACTAGCAATATGATGTAATTCAGAAATTTTTATTTATATGATTCTTCTCTAGAGAAGCTCTGATACCATGTTAGGAATTAAGATCTTTAATAGAGAGAATCTAATATGCTATTTGATCACAATATATATTTCTGAATATTCACTGAATTATAAATACAAATGCATGTTCTTTGTATATGCTGTAGTAGTAATATGAACTCTATAATTGATATGTTTCCACAGCATATAAAGAGATGTATAAATATAAAACATAACAGTCATGTCTATGTAGAGACATGACTGTATGTGGCTTATGCCACGTACGGTCATGTCTTTACATAGACATGCCGTTTCGCATGATGTTGTTTATTCACAAAGTAAAGCGTTGTTAGTATAACACTCATGAGTTACGATAACTATTGTATGATAGTTATCGTAACACATATTAATATGTGTTACGATAACTATCATACGATAGTTATCGTAACCCATATGTAATCTATGTAATGCATTGACCATGGTTGATATAACAGCCTTGTCGAATATGAAAAATCCGGTTCACTTTATGTTAATGTAATTAAGTATATCGAATATGATAATATATATATATATATATGTATATATA
>MU227688.1:531493-547502 GCA_018584345.1 Thuja plicata | reverse complement strand
TTATTACATACCCTGCGATTTGTGCAGTGGATGTTGATTAGGTGGTATACCTTATGGTATCAGTTGTATATGTAATCTTTATTATGAGATGTATGTTATTGGTTTCAGATTATGTAACCTTTTATGTTAGTTCTTTATTATTGTAATCGTAGATTAGTTGTTTAAGTAATTCTACGTCAAGGAACCCTCGAGGAATGTTTATCATGTATGTGTTGTATTTCATGTATGTCATGTACTTCATTGTGTTGCTTCCGCATTGTTATTAATATTGTTTGTAAACATTTAAGAAAAAAATTATTCTGTGAACTTAGTGTCGTGTTTAGGTTAAGTTCTCCTGGATTCCCTAGCGGGGCATTACAGTGCAAGTTATAACAACTAACATGCAAGGGATCATTAAAGAGCACAAAAATTTGTCCCTCTATTGGACAAACTTGAAGAGAAAATCTAGATTAGAGAAATTATCAAATGCAAGAAATAGACCTCGTGGTATAAATGAGGGTTGGAGGAAAAAACTCTTTGCAACAAGCAATAGAGGAAATCTTTAGAAGAATGGAAAAAAGATGATTATACAAAAGAAGAGCTCATGAATCAAGTTGAGGAACTAGGAAAATATATTAGTCACCTTGTGGACCCTTGGAATTCATTTCTCTTACAACAAGCCTCCAAGTTGCACTAACCCCAGAAGCAAGACTTTGAGATTCAGATGACTTCCGAGTATTTATAATGCAATGGAAACAAGATATTGAAGCTTTAGGAAAGGAAAATATAAACAAAGCTATCAAACTTCACCATTCCATCTCCAAATAGTTAAACCTTTTGCATTGGATTTTGACAAGGGAAGATGGTGAAACATGCATAGAAGAGAGTATTCTCATGTGGGAGGATTATATCCATATACTTGATATAATTAAGGTCGTCATTGTAGATTTTTTCCTCAAAGTTGTTTTCTTGGATGAATCAAACAAAGGTATGTTGAGAGAATGGCTAAAAGTCGTAAGAATGGTTGTCACTAGTTACAAAAATTTAAAAGATAAGATATTAGAGAATTATGAAGCTGCAACTATATTATTGTAGAGGGTAGAAGAATTCATAACATCTTTGTCATGCACATTTTAGGAGACCAAGGTCAAGATGAGTGATGCCCATGTATTTGTGAAGGAATTCAAAGATAGTATGTATGAGAAATGCACCAAGGATAAAATTGACCACATTACATTAATCAAAGGTGAATTGAAGAATATGTAAGAAAAGATTCCTTACTTTAGGGAAATGAAGAAGAAATTAAGAAAATTTGGAAAATCTCAAGCAATCAAGTTCAAATACACGAAAACCCTAGATTTAGAAGAGCCAAATGTAGTTGTTAGAGCCTTCAATAAGACATTTTCCAAAGGTTTTGGCAAATTAGTAGTTGAAATTTTATATTAATTCATTGGCTTGATAAAGTTGGATATGTTTTTAAGGTTTGTGAAAGTCTTTTAAGTTTTAAATACACTCAACCTTTTTTTGATCTTGTGCTTGGATATAAATGATGTTTTAGAAGCGAGTTTGGAAACGATTCCATTGGTTCTCATGTTTCACACATTCCAACTACAGCTCAACATTGAACACTAGTACTTTTGTATACATGATGAGCCATGTGGTTTGCTTTCTCACTTCTAGAAGTCACATTATGTTCCATCATGCATAGGTCTAGTTCTTGTTGCTTAAATAGGTTCACGTTTTTGTTGATTATGGTTAAAATAGAGACACCTACCTCTTGCACGAGGCATGAAATGAGATAAATCAAGTTAGAGACTAATTTTATAGTAGTTTTATTATAGTTTCATTTCAATTTTGACCATAAAATTCTAGTTGTTACACCAGAAACTATAGCTACTAGTTGACAAATTTCAAATGTGTACTTTATTTGATGATGTTCATTTTATACTCGGTTGAAATTTATTTATATATAGACTATAGAAAATGTGTTGCAATTTCAGTGTGATATTCTATTGAAACTTGTGAAGTTTAAATTTTAATAAAATTCAAGCATTTGTAGTTTGCATTTTGGTTTTATCCAATCACTTGGTGTTCGTAGCTTCTTTTTTTCTCTTCTAAATTGGACAACTTGGTTGAATTGTGATATGAGTGTACTTCTATGACAATTTTGTCTTTCTTGTGCACATAAGGTATGGCTTCATGATCTTGATGAAATTTGATATTCACATGTTTTATGATATTCCTTTGATGGTTTCACCAATCAATGTATGAACTGTAAAATCTAATTCATGTGATTTTGGTTTCGTAAGATTCAATCTAACTGTCTATTGTAGCAAAGTGAATATGCTTGATTCATTGTCCAGATAGAGTAAACTTTAATTCATCTCATCTTGCAACCCTTATCTCTTTTAATATTTATTTCATTATTCATGTTAAATTAGAAAGCTTTTACTTCAGATTCATGATTGCAAATGTTATATTATTGAAAGGATCTAATCATTATTTTAGTTTTCAAATCTTGATTTCATTTTTAGGAAATTTAACATTACACTATAGCTAAACTTCAAAGATTACAAGAAAATGCCCCTTGAACAAACAACTATAAGACCCAATTGAACTATCTTGCACGACTAAGACCTAGTTCACAAGGAACCTTGGAGTGATTTCATCACTTTTCAAGAGAGGTAGTACATCATTGGATTGCTTGTCATTGGTTGTACTAACACTATGATCAACACTACACATATGTGGATTTATCTCATCTTCTTATTGTGTACTACGATAGGGCTAATCCATTTGGAGTCTTCTACTAGTTTGATGATCCCTAATGCTAACATTTTATGTAGTTTTATTTTGACTCTTTTCTTTGTAGTAGGGTTGAGGTGTTAAGACCTTTTCCAGTGGGGTTTTGTTCTTTCCTTTAATTTTACTTGTATGACTCTTACTTATTTTATTCCTACCATTTTAGTAAATTTTCAAGTAAATAGATCTTCTTATTCTTATAGTAATGTGATGATAGACGCCACAGATGATTCTTCCCAGTAATTCCAATTTTATAGTTTTAGGAGTATCCTTAGAGGCTATGTTCTCTTCTCTTAGGTTGAGGAGTATATTATAGTAGTGCTCTTTAGAGTCCTCTTTCAATTATAATTCCCCCACTTCTTCTTCACAATTGTCTCAATGTTAGGGACGTTTAGTTCTTCTTCATCTTTTTGTACCTTATAATGCATGCTCTATCAGGTTTGCTTATTTCTCCAAGCATGCAACGTGCTTATAGATTTCTTGGGTTTGAGGTAGTGGATTTTATGGAAGGTTTGTGTTCTTCAAAATAGTTTCTTTAGTTTTTTTTAGTATGGTACATATTTGTGCACTAGCATCACAAAATGAGAACGTGTGAATGGAGTCTTGTTATAATTATTCCCACTCCTTACTTTTTGCTCTTGTTTCTTAATTAATATACTAAAAGTTTGGACTAATAGTGTCAAGGTCCAATATAATATTTGAATGTAGAAGTAGTAGTCATATTACCTATATCTTTTCCATGTAGTAATACAAATTTCAATGAGACATTTTAAAGTATTAGATCTTATATATTTCAGGTTTAGAGTGTATTCTCCTTCTTGTATGTATTAGGCCCCAATAAAAATTCAAAATGCATGCCACAAGGTATATTGTGTGTGTGTGTGTGTGTGTGTGTGTGTGTGTTCCATGAAGAAGTTGCATTACAAACCAAGGTATCTTGAAGTGCATCAATTCTCAATTATTCATCTTGAAATATGTGTTCCATGTCTGGTATACACCCTTTAACATCTCCTTATATGAAAAATCTTGGTAACTTAATATAGGATATACCCCTCTGGATGTGGTTGATGTGTTTTGTATTATCCATGGATTGAATTTACTTTGGTGTATTTTTTAGAGTGGATTTATATCATAAAGACATGTATGAATCAAAACATCTTAAGTTGTGGGGTTTGTATGTAACTAGAATTATTGCATATCGAGTAGATAAACCATGATTTACTATCTTTTATGGTTTCTATTGGTTCTTTTTCTTGCAACCACTAGTACATTTGAGGCCTCTTTTTGACGGCTATGCATCGCTTTTCTGACACTTTCTCGTCGGCCTAGCGACAGAGACCAGTGTTGCCATTTTGGTGTCAGAATTAATGACGGCTATACCGTCTATCGTTATGGCGATGGTACTAACCATCGCAATACGAGCCGGCTATGATGGTTATCATGTTGTCGTTACATATTTTTGTTGTCGCTATTACGACACGTAGGCGTCGTATCTTATTTGTCGCTATTAAGACACGTAAGCGTCACATCTTATTTGTCGCTATTACGACACGTAGGCGTCGCATGTTATATGTCACTTTTTCAGACATGTGACAAATTTTCTATACATGAGACATTGAGCCGTCGGTAATTTTGCGACAGATCGACATCGCAAGTGTAGCAAATTTGTCGCACGTCTGAAAAAAGTAACGTCTAGGTGTCGCAATACGAGTCGACTATAATGGTTATCATGTTGTCGTTACATTTTAGCTGTCGCTATTACGACACCTAGGCGTCGCAGAATGAGCACGTCAAAATTATGACAGGTGTGCGATGAATTTTCTATACATGCGACATCGAGCTGGACCGGCAATTGACGACGGCTCGACGTCGCATGTATTTTTTTAGTGTCGCTTTAGATTTTTCAGGAGTTTCTCTTTGTTTCGAGAATAGTTTAACATTCTCTACTTAACAAGGCCAACCACGTGAAGGTGGAAGCTCATCTGGCCCCTCCTAGGACACTCTTATGACCCTTTACAACACTTTAAGATCTCTAAGATGTATTCTTAGGGATCGTAAAGGGTCATAAAGGGTCATAATGGATTCGGGACCTAGGGATCTTCATCTAATTCACAAAATCCACATCATCTACAAATTGAGGACAGGAAAAGCCAACATTAACAAGGCATACAAGCCTTCTTCACTTCAAGTTCCACACACTTAGGAGGGTTTTCCTAGTAACATAAATTTGCATATATAATAAACTTTTTGTTAAACAACACTATGCAGATACACAACTGTGGATAGTTCTCAGACCTATAGGTAATGGGTATTAAAAATCCACCATCTTATGCACAATCTCAGTTGCATTAAGTGTGTTGAGAACTATATAACTTAACTCTCACACTAATAAACATGAAATTAAAATGATCTGATAATGATTTGAGATCGCTTCTAAAAATACTTCAAAACCGCATAAACCAGTGCCTTTGTCATGGGCTACAAAGTCAAACATACAACCATAATGGAATCCATATGAACAACAAACTCAACCAATAAGCTTTCAATATGCCAATGCCTTGCATTAACAAATCTACTTATATCATCATAATGTCTACTTGTGAATCCAATTCTTGTATTCAAGTTCAGAAATACTTGCTCGCAAAATTTAACCATTCCCTTGGAAGAGACCGATAAACAAGTATTACAATACACATGATAGGTGTGAAGACAAATTTCCATTAATTTGATATTTCAAACTTGTATGATTCTAAATACAGTCACTTGAGACCATTAATGTTCAAGTAAAGAAACTTAACCCTTTCCTTGAAATATATATATGATAAAACAACACAACTACAAAGAGATTGCAACGATGAATTGAAGATTCTGAATACATTCAATTCAAATGATCTAAATGCACAAAACTGGAGACAGCTCTATGATGACAATAGTTAACCTGCACTAACTGGTCTACCACTTATTCATAGAACAAACTATTACAAGAACATATTACATCTGCAACCTACAACTGAGCATACTTTATTTACATCGAATGGAAGAATAATTTTCAGAACAAGAATCTAGAGTGGAACCCCTCTACCTTAAAAGAAGAAAGGATAAATAGAGAAGAAGGGAAATTTAAGATTGAACTTTGAAGTTGACATCTGTTCTATCCCCAATATCTAATTTGCACAGTCATCTTTCTTCTCAAACTGCCTTATATCTGATTATCCTTTAATTTGATTTGTCACTGAAAAATATCTTCTCAAACTGAAAAATATTTTCAATATTTCTTTGATCTACATTCTGCATTTTGTCTCTTATGTTCCATCTTTCTTCTTTCTACATGAATGTAATATGTGCATATTAGAAACATTTTATTTTCTGCACTTTATATCCCTTCACAATATTTCCAATATATCTTTCATCATTTTCACCTCCAAGTGAAAGTATTTTATTTCATCCTTTTATGATTTTGCTAGTAGTAAGAATAGTCTCTCAATGTTTCTTGAAAACATTTATATTTTTCAGTAAAAATACTTTTACTCCACCATTTTGACATGTTTAGTAAACACCTTTTCACCAAAATGCTTTCACCTTTGTAAAAATTTGTAAAAAGAATGTTTACTGGAACAATTTACTATCTACCTTACCCATTTCTTTCAAATAACTTTATTTGGGTGAGTCCTCTAAAAAGTATTCCGTTCTTGGGTGAGAATGTTTTATTGCAATCTCGCAACATCTAGGCCAAACTTAACCTCTTTTATGCTTATAATTTCACATAGTAACAATCTTCTTGTAAATATATTTTCATCCCAACACATTTTCGCTATATTTTTCATATGCTTCTTTATACCCTTTTTTATTGGAAAATATAAACATTCCAGTTAGTAATACACTTTTCCTTTCATCGGTTTTGTGAAATCAATTTCAAATGCAACTCCCTCACATGCACACACATTTTATTCTCATCTTGACTTTTACCATCTTATATCCCTTTTAAATTTATGAGAAAGACATTTCACCCTCTTATGAAAACCTAACATCATTTCACTCCTTTACTATAAAGTTTCCACATGTGATTTTACTAAACATTTTTCCATTATAAAATCCAAATGTAAACAATATCAAATTTTGTAAATCCCATCTCATTTTGCCAAACTAACATTGCAATACTTATCATTTGAAAAACTTTTCATACTACGCATTAAATCACTTCTTCACATCCCACACCTTCTTCGCAGTTAGCTTTTTCCACATTCATTTTGGCGCAAATCTTTTAATGAATCCATACTCTAATCTGTGTTTCCAAACTAGCACAAGTAGACGATGTGTGACCAAAGTTCTTGAATATGACTTTACAACCACTAATTGTATTTTCTTGATGAGTTTCCAAATCTTTTTCACCAATCTCCATTTTGTGCATATTCTGGCCATAATGGCATTCATCAGACCATTTTATATTTGGGAATTTTTCAAAGCAGTAGTTTGTGCCCTATCAATGCTCTTGTGTCCCTACAAACATTCAGCTGAAACACCCATTCATAGTGCCTATGAATATGGAAGCCGTTAATGACAACCATAGAGAGCCTCGTATTTCACCTACAAACTGTGTTTGCTTGAAAATTTTAAAGCTCATTCACCAAATTCATTTTGCACAATCCATTCAATCAAGACACTCCAATCTTCTATGACTACATCCCATTATACTTTGATGTGTATCCACACTTCATATGTTGAAATGATGCCATCATCATCCAAGCAAAGAAGATAACTATGATAATTATGGAGTCTGGCTTTAAGCAAACCGATTACTGTTGGGATATGAAACGCAACGGTCACATGACCATTTGTTTTCTCTCATCTCTTCGTATTCAAAGAGCTCTCTATAAATGATTGTTTGCAGTCATGTATTATTGATTATATTGTATTGTAGATTGGATATTGGTTAATATAGAATTCCCTGCTTCAAGTGTGGACGTAGGCAAATTGTTAAACCATGGTAAAATCATTTCTATTGTTTTGACTTCTTTGTATCTTTTTTACATTTCGTTTCTCTTCTTGTTTAATATTTACAATTGGTATCAGAGCATAGGTGAGGTTGAGCAGAGATGGAAGAAGTTGAAGTTGATTTTGTCATCGATGAATTTCTTGGAAATTTAGGCTCAATAGAGAATGATGATGGGCCTGCAAAAGCTAAAAGAATTCACCATGTGAATTAGTGGGATGGCTGGGAAGATTAGCCTGAAGATGAACCAGAAGAAGATTTAGAAGCTCTCATATTTGAGCTTTATGCAATTCTTGAGCGCATGGGTGGTGTGCAACATAGGAAAGTCGTCATGAAAGAATTGTGGAAGAGGGAAAAGATAGACAAGACCGGCAAGTCTATTAAAGACCTGGTGATGGTCTATTATAAAATGGCTTTCTTTACTTCTGGCTTTAGTCTTGAAGATCCAAATATTTTTTCTTCCAAAATTCATAGGATGTTGCAACTGGATTATTTTGAAGAGCTCACTCCTAACAAAGAAGCACCTGCCGCTGTGTAACAATAGTCTGTGGGAAACAAGAAGTTCATTGTGGCAGAACATGAAGAGGTTGTTGCAGCCTAGAGGAGAGGTTTGTGTATCGACCAAGAAGAAGGTCAGGAGGGCCAAGTTGTTGCTCATCCAGGAAACGAGGAGGCACGTAAGTGGTTGATTTTGTCTTTTGAAGATGGAAGAAGTCAAAGAGAGCAAAGCATGGGATCTTGCAAGCGATTGGTAAGTGAGAGGTTTGATTCGCCTTTAGCTGCAGAAGACGATGAGTTTGACAGGAAAATCGAAGGATATGAAGCAGTTAAGACGATGGTCAAGGAAGTTGTAATTACAAAGTTTGAAGGGTTTGTTAATAAAACTATAGAGAATACGGGTGATGATGGAAATGCTCATGATGAACAAAGCCTCTCTTCAATGTTGCCTTCAAACCTACAACTCCAGCATGGCATCCATCGTAACAAGGGATCTTTGAACGCACTCCCTGCCACACAATTTCAAATTGTAGTAGGTCACGGTAAACCCATGCAAGCTGGTCATGAATTGGCATCTACGAATGTGGATAGTTTGTCAGACACTCCCGTGTTTGGGAGTAATAAAGACTATACTTTGCGCACATGTCGTTTCTCACACAGCATTCAACCAGACCACAATTTTCTCAAAACCACACAGGGAAGCATTGACATGCAGCTCTAGGGAGCTTCCAAACATGCGTCAAGCAACAGTAACGTGGAACAATACCTCGACCACAATTTTATCCGGTCTATGATGACATACACCTTCACACTATCTCCTCCTATCAGTGGGGGGTTTAATGTGCCCAAGGTGTGGTTAGAGAATAGGGTTGACCTGGACAACCACGCTGCGATGCTGGAGGATGAGAATCTAACATTCAAGGAGCGTAGGGACCGCAACGATGAATCTGGTGATATAGACGGGCCAGGAGAAAACAAATGCCAGCAAGTAAATTCTTTTACAACATTGCAGGATAAAAGAGCTAGAATGGCTCATTCAGAGGTTCTAGAAATCCACAAAATATTGGTGTCAATGGAAGGAAGCTAACGAGTACCATGATCAACGTGATGATTCACCTAGGCAGAGTGAATCTGGTGTGATACATGTTTGAGCAGGTGAAGGTGCCAGGTGAAGGTATCGCTGACATCTGTGATGAATTGAAATTCATCAGTGATTTCATGACTAGGAAAGATCACCCATTTGTTGTGAAGCCAACAACATTGGTTGATGAAGCTTTAGAAACTCTTGTGGACAATCGAATTACTGGCTTACCAGTAGTAGATGAGGATTGGACACTGGTTGCGGCTTTTTCATATTATGACTTGTTGGCACTAGATTCTATATCAAATGCCCGACGAACTAAGATAGCTCATTTCCTGCATTGGAGATTACCTGTTGAGGAGGCTATTGGAGAAGATATTTTAACTCCGATTTGATTTGGAGAAGACTGATTCAAAGTATGCCGGACCAAAGTCTGGTGAAGTTGAGATCTTCTCAAGGTCTCATTGTTCTTTGAGATTCGAAACAGGAAGTGGGGGATGCCACTCTGCATGGCTATGTTGGTTGGACTTCACGAGGGAGATTGGGCACGGCTTAAAGAGCACACACTAAGGTTTGACTTCCTAGGTGGCTCGTGGGCCCGGCTGTTACCCCGTTCTATTAGATTTCTCATGTTAGTGCACTTCCATCCATCGTATGATTTTGTGTTGCTGTCTTCTCAATTCTCATAGGTCGCAGTCACTGGTAGCAGTTAATTTTGAATCTTCTTCTCCCGCCCAATGTTTTGAATGGACAATTCCCGCTCAACCATGTATTAATAACCACCAGTTTTGAACATTTTCTAGAAATCAGGCTTTCTGCAAACAAGAGCGAGGGATTCTATTGGGATCTGTGTGGACCTAAATCTGGGTCTCACTTATGGATTTGAGGTCTCTCATTGGGATCTGTGTGGACCTAAATCTGGGTCTCACTTATGGATTTGAGCGTCGACC
The DNA here is from genome assembly GCA_018584345.1 of Thuja plicata. NCBI lineage: Eukaryota > Viridiplantae > Streptophyta > Pinopsida > Cupressales > Cupressaceae > Thuja > Thuja plicata. The sequence goes on along the minus strand of MU227688.1, from coordinate 537,202 downwards.
TCTCTTGGTGGACTCTTGTATATATTTGTTTCTATGTTCTTAGTTTTATGCAGTTCTTAGAGAGTAATTAGAGCATGATAGATTGGATAGAAGATTGAGATTGGAATTATCTGTAAGCAGGTCTGTGACCTCGCATGTATGAAGATCAAATTGTAATTCACTAAATGTATATAACACAAACTGGGAAGGCCTTATAGCCTGACATGTAATGATTTTGATCAAATTATGATATAGGGTTTTGTTGTTTCTTCTCTCATTGTGTTGTTTGGCTTCTGCATTGGTTTTGCAAGGTGGTTTGGTAGTTGGGAGTGCCCTAGGCCCCATCTCTGGTCCCTCCTTGCACCAGGTGGTATCAGAGCATTGGTGAGATCTAAGTTCCTTCTTGTAAACCCTAACCCTAGTTGGTATTGTTGTAGGGTATCAGATTGCAATCTGACCTAGAATTGCAGAGGGATTCAAGATGGTTTGTGGGAGAGGAAATGTAGATTCAGGTCTAGCTGATATGCTTAGACAAATGGCTGCTAGATTGGAAGTTGTTGAGATAGCCCAACACAGAGTAAGACATCTTGAAGATGCTAGTGATGATGAAATTGAAAAGGTTAAAGGTGAAGCTTCACCTCCACCTGTGATGAATCGGGAAGAAGAGCGGTTCCTAAGAGCTTTGACAAGTTTGAAATCCACACCTCAGTTTAATCCTCCTGAGTATAGTGGAAGGTTGGATTTTGATGAATTGATTGACTAGATAACAAAGATGGAAAAGTATTTTGAATATGAGAATGTAGTAGAGGATAAGAAGGTGAAGATTGCAAGCACGAAGTTGAAAGGTCATGCATCCTTATGGTGGGAACATCTGCAATTGGATCAAAAGAAGAAAGGTAAAGACAAAATTAGGGTATGGGATAAGACGATAAACAAATTGAAAGGCAAGGAACTACCTTGCACCATGATTATTAGATTAACCTAATCAGGCGAATGCGAAGTTTGAAGCAAAAGGATAAATCTATAAAAGACTACACTGAGGAATTCTAAATATTGGACATCAGATCTAAACATGTTGAAGATGAAGTAGAAAGAGTAGTAGGATACTTGAATGGATTGACAAGTTCCATACAAGATGAGATCAGTTTGGTCAAGATGGAGAGTATTGAGGAGGCATATCAATTTGCCCTAAAAGCTGAGGAAAAGCTGAACATAAGATATGAACAAAGACAAAGAGGTAGAGGTGGTAGATTCCCTAGAGGAAGAGGTAGATCTCATGGTGAAAACAATAGATCTGAATCAGAAAAGTCAATTTCAGACACATCTCAAGACAAAGGAAAGACATAATGGAAAGGTGGAAGTTCATACCAAGGAAGAGGTAATTACTCCAGAGGTGGTTGTAGCAGAAAAGTGTTCCAAGTAACTTGTTACAATTGTGGTGAATAAGGACATAAATCCTTTGAATGTACACATGCAAGCTAGAAAGGCAGCAGTAGTAGAAATGCATTGGTGCAAGAGGAGTCACCAAATGAAGCTGAGAAGGAAGGAAATCTCATGATCCGAAGGATACTATGGAGTGAAAAATATAAGTAAGATCCTGTCAGGAAAAGTTTTTTCAAGACAAGATGTAGAGTTGCAGAAAAAGTTTGGAAGGTGATTGTTGATAGTGGAAGCTCGGAGAATCATGCATCTGAGGAAATGGTTGTAAAATTGTAGTTGGAGAGGATGAAACATCTAAATCCCTATCATATCTCATCAAGCAAGGATGAGCACACATTAATGGTGAGTGAACAATGTTTTGTGAACCTGAAAATTGGAAAGTATTATGATAAGGTGTTGTGTGATATTATGCATATGGATTGTTGTCATATTTTGTTGGGTAGACCTTGGCAATATGATATACATGCTATACATGATGGAAGATTGAATAGATACTCTATTTGGGTTGATGGTAAGAAGCAAGTTTTGTTACCTTTGGTTGAGGAATATGTTGATGAGATATGTACATCTGTGAAAGTTTGTTTGATGGAAGGTAGAAAGTTTGCTAAGGACTTGAAAAGAAATGATATATGTTATGCTTTGATTCCTAACAAAGCGAGTAAGAATACAGAGGATAACATTCTCGCCGAAGTTGGAAAGTTACTCACTGAGTACAAGGAGATAATTTTAGATAATGTACCTAATGGTTTTCCACCAATGAGAGATATTAGTCATTGTATGGATCTGATTCCTGGAGCTAGTTTACTGAACAAAGCACCACATAGGTTAACACCGAACGAGAATGAAGAGCTTAACTGACAAGTTCATGAATTGTTGAACAAAGGTATGATCCGATAAAGTTTGAGTCCATGTGCGGTACCTGATGTGTTGGCACCTAAAAAGAATGGAGAATGTCGAATGTGCACAGATTCCAAAGCAATTAACAAGATCACAATGAAGTATAGGTTTCCTATACCGAGAATGGATGCATAATAGATTATTTGAGTGGAGCAAGATATTTTACCAAAATTGATTTGAAAAGTCGATGTCATCAGATCAGAATCAAAGAAGGTGATGAATGGAAGACTGCTTTCAAGACAAAGGAAGGTTTGTATGAGTGGTTGGTTATGCCTTTTGGTTTAACTAATGCACTAAGTACATTTATGAGATTAATGAATGAAGTTTTGAAGAAATTATTAAATAAATGTGTGATTGATACTTGGATGATATTATGATATTCAGTAAGACTAGAGAAGAGCATTTGATGCATATAAGACAAGTGTTGCAGAGATTGAAAGGCGAAAAGTTGCTGATAAATTTGAAGAAGTGTTCCTTCATGAAAGAAGAACTTGTGTATTTGGGTTTTGTGATTTCATCTAATGGTTTGAAGATGGATCTGGAGAAGGTTGAAGCTATAATAAATTGGCCTACACCTGAGAATGTCACCGAGGTAAGATCATTTCATGAATTGGCAAGTTTTTACAGAAAGTTTATCAGAAATTTCAGTTTAATTTGTAATGATATGACTGAAACAAGGAGAGGACACAAAAGAGAATTCAAATGGACACATGGAGCTGTTAAGAGTTTTGAAGCTTTGAAGTTGAAGGTTGTTGAATTACTTGTGTTAGCATTACCTGATTTCAATAAGGTATTTCAAGTTGAATGTGATGCAAGTGGAATTGCAATTGGAGCCGTGTTGACTCAATAAGGTAAACCTGTTTCTTTCTTTAGTGAAAATTTGAATGATGCAAAAAGGAAATATTCTATCTATGATCAAGAGTTCTATGCTATTGTTCAAGCTATGAAGAAGTGGAGACATTATTTAATGCCAAATGAATTTGTGTTGTATACTGATCATAAGGCTTTACAGTATTTGGGTAGTCATAATAAGTTGAATCAGAGACATATGAAATGGGTAGATTATTTGCAGAGTTTCACATTTGTGATTAAGCATAAGAGTGGAGTATCTAACTGAGTTGTTGATGCATTGAGTAGAAGAAGATCTTTGTTGACTGAAATGAGAATTGAGGTTCTTGGTTTTGATGACATGAAGAATTTGTATGAAATTGATCCTGACTTTTCAGAGCAGTGGAGAGTGTGCACAACACCTAATTCAAATCAATCAAGTAAGTATGAAGATTATTTCATTCAGGAAGATATGTTGTTCAAGGTTATTCAGTTGTGTATACCGAGAGGTTCAATGAGAACTAATCTAAGTAACGAGAAACATAGTAGTGGATTGGGTGGACATTTTGGTATTGAAAAAACATTGAGTTTGTTGAAGGAGAGGTATTTTTGGCCTCAGTTGTATAAGGATGTTCAAATTTTTTTGAAAAGCTATGGAGTTTGTCAAAGGAGTGAGTCAGAATATTGGTTTGTATGCACTGATTACTGTTCCTGAGAAACCTTAGAGTGATATCAACATGGATTTTTTTCTTGGCTTACCTAGGACAACAAGAGGCAATGATTCCATATTTGTTGTTGTAGATAGATTTTCTAAGATGACACATTTCATACCATGTAAGAAAACATCAGATGCATTACATATAGCAGATCTTTTCTTTAAGGAGATTGTTAGATTACATGGATTACCGAGGAGTATCATCTATGACCGAGACAGTAAGTTTGTTAGCTATTTTTGGAGAACAATTTGGAAGAAGTTGAAGTTTATTTCTACATTTCATCCACAGACTGATGGACAAACAGAGGTTGTAAACTGAAGTTTGGGTAATATGTTGAGATGCCTAGTTGGAGACACACCAAGTAATTGGGATTTGATGTTGGCACAAGCAGAGTTTGCATGTACAACAGTTAAGTAAACAGAAGTACTGGAAAGACACCTTTTGAGATTGTTCATGGCACACAACCGAGAGGTATATTAGACTTTAGAGATATTGTTGGAGAAGAGAAAAGAAGTATTGAAGCAGAAGAATTTGCTGAGTTCATGAAGACATTGCATGAAGATGTAAAACAGAAGCTGGAGAAAAGTAATCAGAAGTACAAAGATAGTACACACAGATCAAGAATACATAAAACATTTGAATTTGGTGATGCAGTAATGGCTCATTTGAAGAAAGGTAGATTTCGTATTGGCACATATGGTAAATTGAAGATGAAGAAATTTGGTCCTTGCAAAATACTGAGAAGATTTGACAGTGGAAATGCTTATGAAATTGAATTACCTGCTGACATGGATATATCACCTATATTCAATATTTCATACTTTATGAATATCATGAACCTGATGAAGAAGTGATAGTACCAAGTGATTATCCTAAGAAGCAGATAGAGGAAGTTGAGAAAATTTTGAAACAGAGAATTGACAGAAGTACAAAAGCAAGGGAATACATGGAATATCTGGTAAAGTGGAAGAACAGACCAATTGAGGACTTATCTTGGATTTCTCAATCTAAGTTGGATTCATTTTAGGTTGGACCTAATACATGATTCGGGGAATCATTTCTATAAAAAGACATCACCCTCAAGCCATTTCAGTAATACATCATTAGGAAAATTTCTCACTAGCTATCTTTCACAAGGATCAATTGAAAGTTACTACTTCATTTTTTTTAATTAATCACATCATTTGCATTAGCCCTCACATTAACAAATCACAAATTATGTGTCTAGGATGTGTATAAAAAGAAATAACCCCCAGGTTATTTCAATAATACATCAATAGTTATCTTAAACAAGGATCAATTGAAAATCACCACTTAGCCTTTTGCATTAATCACATTATCTAAATTAGCCCTCACATCGAAAAATCTCAAAATGCTAGTTCTTGAACCAAGAAATTTGAGTCTCACACGCTTTTTGTCACCATGGTTTAATAAATTGTGTATTTGTTGCATATACTGCATGTTTTCTTCTAAAGATTCTTTGTAATAATTAAATTGATCAAGAAAATACTTGACTAAGGCAAAACGTGTGAATTCACTCGCTCTCGTAGAAAAAGTTATGACAATGCTCTTGAATTCAAATACTCAATCTATTCATTTGAAAACAATGACTCAATTAACAAGGTCACGCGAAAAGTTCTTGAAACCATAGGTGTATATTTTGCCTTGTCTCCACACATTCATAGATTTCATAGAGCACAACTATCTCAATTTATTCATCTTAAATATAATTTCAAAAACTAGGTAACAATATAATGTTCAAATTAGTCTCTTTTCGATATTACAATATGCTTTTATTTCTGTTATTTTATTTCTATTTTAAATCTATTGAAATGTGTCTTTAAACCAA
>MU227688.1:470442-520029 GCA_018584345.1 Thuja plicata | reverse complement strand
ATATAGTCGCTTTAGGAGATCAAATCAATTATGTAAGTGTTGTTGGAAGTATCATTATATATCTTATAATAGTAACAATTGCAATGAAGATGTTTCATTAAATGAAGGTTAGCTCCACAGATAGATTGGGGATAGATCATTGGGTGCTTCTAAAACCCATGTTCCCTATAGATAGTAGGGCACCCAAATTTGGAAATACTATGATATGGATTATTACATAAGGCTCAATGTGGTAAGGAATCAATGTAGATTTGCAAGATTTGATTGGAGGCAATAAATTATTACCACACACCCCCGTCCACTTGATCCATTAAAGTCAACTTCTAAGAAATGTTAATGTTATAGCTTTGGTCGTATGATACACACATGAGCGTGTGTGATATTACATATATATAGCAAGAATAGCTCGTTGAGAAATTGATTAATAGCACACACACCCATATGACTACCATATCACATCAATTTTGTTTGAAATCAAATTGCATTGAGTTATTGTTGCTAGCACATTGCATTAAAATTGCTAAGTGATGTTTCCATTATTGGCATCAAATATTCTACTTCTTGTTGTCGACGCCATATTGGAAAACACATACTTATCAATGCCGACAAATTACTATTAGTTTTAAAAACATAAATATGCATTATGTATAACATAATAGCTAGAGGCTAGTAGTAGTATTCATTGTTCAATAATTCAAATGAAAAATGTCAAAATTTTCCAAGTAGTATTCATTGTTCAATAATTCATATGACAAATGTCAAAATATGCTCCAAAATTTTGCTCTTCTTTTCAAATTTGTGTACCAGATGTTATATCAAACAATTGTCCTTATTTTGACTGTGTAGTTTATGATTTTTACATGGGAATGATATTTGTTTAGATCTCCATCTTTTTTCCCGAAGGGTGGGTGTGCATCCTACATTCTTCTTAGTTAGAACACGTGTAGCTAGCACATAACATAGAATTATTATCAATACAATGGACACACAACACCAAGCATATATCAATTATCAATTACAAATGAACATATCATTCATTAAAGCTCCATTAACTGATACCTCTTCCACTAGACTCCAAATACTAAACACAATCCCCTCCATCACTGATCACCGAATCTTGCTCCCCTTGCATTTGCTTATGAATGTCCTCATACAGTCCTTCAACACACCCTTCTATAGAATCTTATTTTGAGATTATCTCTTGCCTTTGAAGTCCTTTACACACTAACAACATGGAGAACCCTTACACCTTGATTCAAATGACCCAACCCTTGTCCCAACTTGGTCTACAAGTGCTAACACTTCTCAATGTTCTTAAAGATAGTAGGTCTGCAACTCTGACCCCATTCCTTATGACAGACATATTGAACAACCACTCAACTTGTGTCCATGTCCTACCATGGAGAACACTTTAAACAACCTACAAGAATCTCTATAATTTTATTAAAGAGACATCAATACCATCATTAAAATCACCAAACAAGATGATTGTACCACAGGTAGAATAAGGAATTGCAAAGAAATCTACTTTCTTGATCCACAAAACTATTACATCAACCTCCTCTCCTCATCTTTGGGATTTTACAACATTTATAGATTTTAAAAGTCCTTAGAAATGACAACCAACCATAACCAGCCTATGTACTAACCAAAAAATACTTGTTTAGTCGGTATGTTACATTCTTTTAATGTTGTTAAGTTGACAAAAAAATTCTCAACACAACAACTTAGATATCCTTTTCATTTGAATACTATCGTATTACATTTAAATGTTTCTTTATTGACCTTATAAACTTAAATCATGATAAAACCCTTAATCCATCCTATTAACCCATCATTAGCCCTTATAGACCATATGAGCCATATTAACAACATTTGACTTAAATTATATTTAAAATGGTATTATTATCCAATTACATCACATAATTACCTTATAGGCCTTTTTATTCTTCATGTCCCTTTGGATCATCAAGTGACCCATGATGTTCATTTTAACCTCCTGGTGCTCCTGCACCACATTTTTGATAAAGCAAGTCTTTAAACAATATTTATGCTTGTTATAGGTGATTAGGACTCCATCAAGAAATGGAAACTTCTCCAAAATAGAAATTTATATTATAGCATCTTCTCCACAAGTTAAACCCCCAAGAAACTATGCTTGGTTCCCTGCAACTTGCATTGAACTTCTAGACAAAATCTTCAATTCAACTGCAGACCCTAGCTTGCTTCTGATTAGCAGTAGAATCAGGAAGTTGATCTATCATTTCTTCATAGAATTTCCTCATGAATTGGCGGCAGAGAATTCAACCTGCATGATGGATTTTGATGCTTAGGGTTTAGCAAGACAACATAATACCATAATAGGTTTTCTTCATTTTTCAAAAATCTTAACAATTATGTTCTAGAAGCATAATCTTTACCTCGCAAATGTACCCTATGAGAAAATAAAACCTTGATCAATATTACCCATTACCAACACATGATAATGAAGTCCAATGGGATATTAGTAGGCCAACACCACAATAGAAAAATTTTCTAGATCAAGCACTTCACTAATAACAAATCTATAAGAAAACATTTCATGCCCTTAAAAGGGATAGATTTATCTATGATTTGATAATTAATTTACAAAGATGAAATAATGAAATTTTTAATGGATATAACCAAGAATGAAATATGAAACAAATGGTGAGGTGCCAAATGAAATGACACAAATGTATCACCAATCTGCAACTCCTGAGATCTCAAGCTCAACTAGTGAAAACTTCTCAAATGTTGGTGAAGGAGTCACTTGATGTTGGCTCTGAAACTATGTATGAGTGATGAAGATTCCCATTATGCAACTTAATCTTAATTCTTCCCTTCCCAACAATTTGACAGGGTTCATTATCTCCCAAATAAAATTTCCCAAAATCACCTTGGACATAATCAATATTTAACTCCTATGGGGTGTAGCATGAAAAGAAACCCCTGAATCTAGAACCCATGAATCATCAACATTCTCAAGGGAAAGAATCAAAACATCATCTTCAGATTTATTACTTATCACATTTGCCTCCTCATTGCCTTCTTGTTTGTCTCCTTTATTCTTTCGAGGCCAGCAATCTTTCTTCTTATGACTTGGTTTTCCATAGTACGAGAAGTCGCTAGGTCCTCTTGATTGAGACCTCTTTCCCTTTGACTTCCCTTGTGATTTCTCATGATTTACAGAGTTGTTTCCTCTATCTCTTGTTTTGTCTCTGCTTTCTGCATTCAAAACACTACCTGATGTAAATCCGCTTGAGCTTGTTCTACGAATTTCCTCGCTTAGAATAACACCAACAACATCATCAAATTTTAGGGTGTTCGAATTAGAAACAAAGTTACTAACAGTCATTATCAAGTTGCTCCAACTTTCTGGCAAAGAACACAAAATGAAAAGAGCCCTAATTTCTTCATCGAAATTTATACTCACAAAAGATAATTGACTAGTAACTGTATTGAACTCATTGAAATGATCAGTCACTGACCCACCTTCTACCATCTTCATATTAAATATATGCTTCATAATAAATACCACATTCGAAGCAGGAGGATTTTCATACAACTTCGCTAGGGTTTCCATCAACTCTTTAGTTGTCTTTGCCTTTGTAATATTAAACACCACCGATTGTGCCAGGCATAAGCGAATGCTTCCCAGTGCCTTTCTATCTAGAATATCCCAATCCTCCTTATACATAGTCACATCTTTCTTTCTCACTCCTCCCAATGGTCGCCATAAGTCCTTCTGATAGAGATAGTCCTCCATCTGCATTTTCCATAACTGAAAGTTCTGTCCATTAAACTTCTCAACCTTCAACCTACCCTTGTCTTCCATTACTCCCACTCAACCATGAGACTCCCACTAAACTATGAGATCTTCCTGCAGAGGATAACTAAAGACAACCTCGCTCTGATACCACTTGTTAGGATTAACAAGACAAAAATAAAAATTACATGCAGAAATATAACCAATATCAGAGAATAATAAACCAAAAATAGAAGAGAACACAAGACACAAAGATTTAACATGGTTTACCCAATCCCTAGGCTATGTCCACCAACAGCCAGTCCCAATATTATTATTATCTAGTGATTACAATCTGATCGCAATACGCAATCCCCTTACAACTTAATTCTACCATAAAAAATACATCATAATACAAAACCATAATCCTAAGCCAATTTATACAATCTTTATATCGCTTTAGGGTTAGAACATATCAGCCAAAAATAAGCCTTGAACCCCACGCATGGAAGAAAGGTAAAACACTTTCCTGGATAGTACTTTCTTGATCAGTCACCACAATAGAACATTCCATTTCAAACACGGATTTAAGATTCTAAAAGTGATAATTAAGATATTTTTGGATGAATGAAATTGAAAAGAAAAAGACCATTGGGGATAGTATTAATTTTCACATGGCCTTTCACTTTCCCCTAAGAAGAAACCCATTTTCTTAACTGGTAAATAAAAGGGTGAATGGAAAGGAACTTACCCACCAAAGCTAGATCAAACTCCACCGCTATCTCCTTCAAGATCTTGTCAAAAACCTGGATAGTAGTCCCATTAAGCTTTTAGGAAGTCTTGTATGAGGCCTTAGATGTAAAATTGTCTATTTTGGGGAGTCTTCCACCAAACATATTGTCCACATAAGCAGACAAAGTCTCTTCCAAAAAGAAGGAATCTGAGGGAATGAAAGGACAACTAGGGAGCCAATGAGGACCTTCCTGACTCACAAGAGGGAAAACCTCTACAACCTGACTCCCAATACCAAGAACTAGAGTGGGATCCACAAAATTGGGAAAGGGGGAAGATTTGAGAAACCTGCACTAGATCACATCCACAGATCCCATAGGGATCTTACCTAGAAAAAGATGACAACAAGGCAGCAAATGAAAACCCTAGCATAGCACAACAATGTAAGTGTCAATTATTAATACCATTTCCATGAAATTAAGTTGAATTTACCTCTTATTTAATTTTATATTTCTTTTCTTCCCTCTCTCTTCATTTTCTATGGCATAATTTATGCAAATTTTCATTTTTTTTCCTCCCGATGAAGAATCACTTGGTGTGATTTGAAAGGTTGAATTAAAAATAATGCATACATTTTAATCCTAGAAGACTTGTAGTTAAAATAGATGAAATTGTAACACTTTGAGGAGATTGAACTCAAATTCACATTACTTATAATTTTGACATCATTAATTGATGAGCTTTACAAGTAATAAGAAGGGCAACACTCTAAAAGTATTAAGAATATTTGCAACTAAGAACTAGTGATGTAGAGTTAATAATTTCAACTTGATCAAATAAATGATAACAAATATGCCTCACCTATGACTCAAAAAGTTAATTTATTATATCCTTAAATGGTTTTACTTCTGATGTATCTATTATGCTTATCAAATAAATCTTCTAATGAGACTTTGGATAGCAAGTTCCCTTTGATTTGTACAAAATCTTTTCTTTTTCTTTTCTTTTTTGTATTTTTATTTATAGATTCTTAAAAGGAAAATCACTTCATTCAAAATATACAAGTTCATGAAACTCTTAGCTTTATCAATAAATTTTATACTTTTATAATCATTTTTGAAGATTTACTAATTGTTTAGATTGTTTAGAATGCTTGATCTATATATCAATTTAATTATATATAAACTTGTTTTAAAATTAGGGTGTGATAGGATAAGAGAAACAAAAACAACTAAACAATCAACCTTACCATTTGATATGTAGGGATTGGATTTATTAAAAAAAAAAGTATAAAAATATTCAATAATATCCCAAATCTTGTTCTCATAATGTTTTAAGTTGTCATTATTTACTTGAATTATTTTCTAATCTATTTTTAATTAACTCAACATCACCCAAGGATTTCAGCTTTTTAATCTCCCTTTCTTGAACTACTCTTGCACCTAACAACAATATATTGTATTCTACTACGATCATATATTGAATTTCAAATCATAAAACATTAGAAAAAATTTTACCTTTGAGAGAAATCAACACAATTCCTACCCTTGAACCAATGAAAAATAGCGATTGTAGAGAAAACAGAGTAAGGACAAAACATTGTTTTGATGAAAAATCAAAACCTATAATTCCATTGATTGCTAAATAAGAAAGCCATGATTACAATATATAAGATCACCATGCTAATTATGGTGAAAGATCAGTTAAACTAAAGATTGCAAGAGCAGTTCCAAAGAAGATTGCATGAGCAGTAACTAATCCTGAAGTTACGGAACAAGAAGGCTCTTAACATGCAGGGGTTTGAAGTTGGAATTAACTACTACTCCAACATCTGTTGGGGTTCGTGATAGAAGAAGCTTTCCATGTTGTGTGGGAATATCTCCTAGTTCAATTATTTGAAAAAAATTTATGACTTTGAAGTTTTTCAAAAAATGCCAAACTAATGTCAAAGGGGGAGATTGTTACTCCTAAAGAGATTTTTTTGTGATTAATTTTCTACAAAGTCATATCAATCAATGTAATGGAAGGAAAGAAGTCATATAATGGAGGAGACACAGTCGGTAAAGGAAACTGAGATAGCCACTAAGCACCGAGCAGTTATCAAGCACCGAACAAGCTAAATATACTGAGTCATGCAAAGATAGTTACCGAGCACTGATAGACATCGAGAAGAGAACACAAAATTACCAAGTAAGCACAAGTATGTTACCAAGTATTCATGAGGTGACATTTTATTTGAAATTAGATACATTGAATTTGGACACTGAGCAGGATGCATGGCATAGATTTCAAGGCAAGCATTAGGTGAATCATTGGGATTCCAAACAGATGATTAGACATGATCACAGGGAAGATCCACCAATGAAGTTTCAGAAGGCATACGACATTGGAGATGTAACCTAAGTTTAACAACTTAATCTCCATCGTTGATTCAGGTTACCCTAGATCCGGCTAACTGCCTAAGTCACAGTTAATTGCTTGGAAATTGTATAAGAAATCAGTTTGAAGATTGAACATATTGTTGTTGTTGATGTAGACGCTAATGTTTATGTTACTGAAGCTAAAGAGTTTATGAAGATGTTACAAAAATAAGAAAAGGGGAGGTATGCAGAATGAAGCAGAGCTTATGATATTAAACTATAGAGTACAGAACAAGGTAACATATTTATAGAGCACAATGATTCTAGACAACATTTGATTGATGCATTTCTATCAGACATTTGTATTGAATTTTTTTTAAATTAGAGAAATACAAATCCTGCTTGTGGGTAGGCCCTAGCAGGTCTTTATATTTTTTAAATCATTTAACAAGGTAGACTGAATAAGTCTTTTGTACTCTTAATCGAGTATAATACTTCTAACAAGGTAAGCTACCAGAAGTAGCTAACAATGTAGCTCTAATCGATAAACCTTTGTACTGTAGTAGTGAAGGATTGTGGGTGTCATCCCCACCACAAGTTTTTCCTCTAACAAAGGATATCTGCATGACCAAAATATATGTGTTATGCATTGCAGATTTTATGATTTGAGTTATTTACTTTATGCTCATTTTATGCAATTTTTTCAACTCAGTAATTGATCAGTGTGTATGATTAAAATTTTTAAGGGTACTGATTCACCCGTCCCTTCTCAATACATAAATTCCTAAGTTATTCCCAATAATTCAACAAATAATAGTCTTATTGGTACAATATTTTAAAGGAATATCAACAGTAAATAGGGAGTCCATATAAGCCTTATAGGATATTAAGTCTTGCTTAATCACAAAAAATAAACTAAATATAAACTTAAAAATAATAAAACCTAAATAATTGTTAGCATTGAAACCTCTGTAAGGAAACATATTGATAGAAAAGTATGATAGTACATAAAGGATCAGAATTTTTCATTAGTATATAAGTAGACAGTTTTGGTCGGTCGGTCATGATCACCGAGTGACAACACTCACCGAGCGCAGTGATCACCGAAATGTTTTGAACACCGAGCTATATCACAATCAAATGAGTAGTATATCAACCAAGAGACATTACCAAGCACCAGTTTATGAAGCCATCATCGAGCACTAGTATACACCGAGAGACAACATTTCACCGAGAAAAGTGGATATCACCTACACGTCAGCTAAAGCTCTTTAATCTTTAAAACAACTTTTTCTTAGCTGGATAACCATTTTTTTTATGGATCAAGAAAAGTGTTAATTGTGGATGTAATTATTTAATTGATTGTATTCATGCAAACTAGGAGATCAAGGTCAAGTTGTAAACCTTTGATCTTAGAGTTTTTCAAGAAAAGCATGAAACCTAATTAGGTCAAATATTTTGTTTATAGATGTAATAATCAATCAAGAATGACATGATTGTAGCCACCAAGGATATGTATGGATCAGACAGAGAGTTTCATACACAAGGAAAGATAAAGGAGAATTCAATTTATAAAGAACTACATACAAGGCTACCGAGTAGAACAAAGGTATTATCCATCACAATAAGGTGATATATTTTGTGTACTTAATGGATCTGTAATCAACAAGTTGAGATTGCAGCAATCAGGTTATATATTTTGTTACTCTCTGACAATTGTAGCAAACAACACAATCCTTTCACAAGGTGGACTTAACAATACTTTTTGTAAATCTCTTAACCAAGTGCACACATACATTATGTTGCTAAAATATCTTAACCGAGTATACTTAAAAGTATGACATGTTACTCCTAACAAAGTAAGATCATCAGAAGTGATCACAACTTGTAGCCCTAATAGGCACCTTCCATTCTACAGATAGTGAAGCTTTGTGGGTTTCATCCCCACCATAGTTTTTACCTTCTAACAAGGGTTTCTGCGTGATCAAATACTCGTGTAATGTGTAAATGTGTTTCATGAATATTTCAATGTTTGTTTACATGAATTTACATTTATGCTATGATATTACATGCATGAAGTAGAAAAGATACATTGGTCAGTTATGCAAGTAATGAGTACTAAGGTTTAATTTGTAAAATTTTTTAAGGGTACTGATTCAACCATCCCCTCTTAGTACGCACCATTCCATTATTCCAACAAGTGGTATCAAAGTTATTTCTCTTATTTGGAAAAGTTTAATCAATAGAGAGAAAATATGTTATAATGGAAAGGTATAAGCTTGATAAAAATATTGAAAATCAGAAGTTGTAAATATAGATTTTATTTGAGCAATACAAAGAGGCAAGAAAAAAACTGAAAGAATTATTGCCTGAAAGAAAAGTCATGGCATCTCGCTACAATGAAACTGACTATCATGAAGAAGAGATACCTGACCTATTTATTTCATCTAGATCTGGATTTGGTAGTATATCTGACACATCTGAAGGAACTATTACAAATCTAAATGAAATCAATCAACATCTAATTGAAGAAGTGCAAGTACTGCAGATTGGTCAAGAGACACAAATGGTAAGAATGATTGATGTTAGGAATAATGCAAGACAAGCTGAACAAGAAAGAACATTGGTTATTGATGACATGAGAAATATTACTGAAAATTTGCAAGAAAAAGAATCTGAGATACATAGACTTACTAAACATCACCTTGAGATCACCAATCAAATAGTTCTTATGAGTCATGAGGCCAACCGAGTGAACATGGAACTTGCTAGAAAATTGGAAGTTGTTGGTGAAATAAAATAAGAAAATAAGAAACGGAAGCATGAAGTGAAGATTCAACAACATCATAATGACATGAACAAGAAAGCTGAAGATAGTACAACAAGAATGGATGAATTTCTAAATGGACAAAGAAGATTCAACAACAATATTGGTTTAGGGTATACCGAGCATGGAGAATTATCAAACCAAGCTGATGAAAGGAATATCTACACAAATCCAAGATCAAAGAAGTGTTCATGTAATCACTATGGAAAACTAGGGCACACATCAAATGTTTGCAAGAGCAAAGCAAAAGGCATTCCTAAAACTACTACATTCATAGGTTATTGTTATAACTATAACAAGCGTGGATACAAATAACATGAATGTAGATCTAAGTTGAAAAAACCAAAGAAGAAATCTTACATGGAAAAACATTGTCCTACTTGCAACATGCATGGCCACACATTTCATGAATGTAGGAAAAATATAAAGCAAGTTTGGAAACCTAAAGAAAAGGAAAATGCATATCAACCGAGAAGAGTCAGTAATACATATGTTTGGGTTTACAACACTTGGGTAAATTGCACAGCATGTGGTAGGTATGGACATATAACTTATAAATATATGAGGAAATGGATAAGAATATATAGAAACTAGACTAACCCTGGAATGGCATGCTTACACTGTCATAAGGTCGGTCACTTAAGTAAGGACTACAGAGACCGAGTGACAGAGAGTCAAGCACTTTTGCAAACGGAAATACTATTGAAGACGTCATGAGAATGTGAAATCAAATCTGGAGGAGAGCTTCAAACAATGATAATGTTGGACCAAACACTACAATTGGTGTGTAATGTACCCACGACACTCCTGATCCAATTTATTCATCAAACAATGAAGATTGAAGGTCGTACGGTGTGGCTGGTCCTTACAATTAGACCTGGTAGCCCCTACGGTGGTCTGGTAGTCCCTACGGTGGAACCTGGTAGTCCCTATGATGGTTTGGCAGTCCCTACAATGGAACTTGGCAGTGCCTATGGTGGTCTAGAAGTGCCTACGGTGGTTTGGCAGTGGCTACGGTGGAACCTAGCAATGCCTATGGTGGTCTGGCAGTGCCTACGGTGGAACCTGGCAGTGCCTACAGTGGAACCTGGAAGTGCCTACGGTGGTCTGGCAATGCCTATAATGGAACCTGGTAGTTCCTACGATGGTTAGGAAGTCCGTACGTGTTATGTTTTCCCTTCGGGTTTGCTTCTTTGCTGCAACGCAATTGCTTAGCAATTCTCCAGATGTTAACAGATGCATAGAACAATGAAGTACTAGAAATGAAATAATTGCCAAGAGATTATATTATGAATAATGAAGTACTTTGGATTTTCTAGATCTGATACAAGCAGAATAAAGTAGAGTAGGGTGAGGGTTGAATCCCACCGAAACTGTAACATGCCAAATAGGGAAGGTCTTTCACTTTCGAAGTGGTGCACACCAGAACTCCAACTAGAATTTTCAATAATAATAAAATATCAAAACTCAACATGCGAAATACATCCTGCATGCTGGTCATAAATACACGTCGGACAAACTCCTGAGGTGTACAAATAAAGCCGACATGGCACACTAACACCTACTAAAATAAAAGATGGGTCCGGCATAAGCTAAATCGACCAAAACCCAAATACAAGTTTATTTTATTTATTTAATAACGGGGATATTACATGATAACACTTCATCCAATGGATCATGTGATTTCACCACTCCCACCTAAGTAATACAAGTAAGTATGGAACTGCACTCTACGAAGTTGTATTTTACATTAGTTCTTATATTCATTGAGAATATTCTAAATTAGCATGAATGAAGATGCACTATGGTATTGCATGTTATGTTTTGTGAATCTAGTATGGTCGGTCAATATGAACCAAGCATAAAATACACGTCGGTGAACATGTAAAAGACAACCGAGTTGACACTATGTACCAAGCATTGCATACTCACCAAGATGAATACTTTGGTGTGTTGACTGAGCATCTCTGTTTTGTCGACCGAGTGGTAGGTGAAGCATTTGATGCATCACTTAGGGTGTTTTTCTATAAAAAGGGCAACATGAACTCATTCGTTCACCCGGCGTTAAAAAGAAAATAATAGACCGAAGTAGAGCGATTTAGAGTGACTACATTGCAAAGAGATTCACAACACTTTCAAAGCTGCTCCAATAGATTTCAAGCATTCATAGCAAACATCCAGTGAGTATCTAGACTCACCGAGTTAACAGGTTATCTGCAAAGAAGCCCTAAATTAACAAACAACGGAAACCACTTCACAAACCTCAAAGATCAAGATGGCAAAGGAGAAGAAGGTTGTTTTAATAAAGAACTCGGCCTATGAGGAACCTAACTACAAGTTTTGCCCTGAGGTTTTTGATCAACCCGATGACAAAGGAGCATTTTTGAGTATCCCACCTAGGGTTTTATTAGTTGAAGAAATTTGTGCATACATTCACTGCAAAGTTGCAGAGATTGGAGACTTTGAGCTTGAGGAAGCTTGTAAGAAGCTATGCAAGGACGGTAACCTAAGGGACGAGTACAAGCACATTGAAGTGAAAGGGTTAACCAATGCCCTATTGTTTCCAAAAGAATTCAAAATGGAATGAATTCACATTGTGCTCAACTAAGTGCATGATAGAAAGATGTGCTTAGATGAACCTAAGCCAATCACAAAGGATGTGATTCAAGCAGTGACTGGATACCCTATAACCGAGAAAGAAAAATCTGTAAGACACCCTAGATGCGCTGAGATAAAAGAGTTAACTGGAGCCGAGTGGGACGATAGAGGTCTGAAAATCAATTCAATCATGAACCCTGAAATGAAATTTGGTGCGTATGTGATTGGATATAAAATCTTTCAAGCCAGCAGATTGAACAATGTTTCTTGTGGAGCAATCGAAACTGCATACAAAATAGTGAAGAAGGGACTACAACTTGATCTAGTCGAGATACTATTGAAACAACTTGAAGAGAACATGAGAACAATTAGATCAGCCCGATCTAATACATGTAAGTTCAGTTCCCTACTGATGTAGACATTCTTTTACTTACAAAATTTCTTTCCTTGCGTCGGTAATGTCAGTTGGGACACCAACCGACCTATCACAACACAAATTAGTGATTACATTATATCACTAGGAGATAATTTCACACCTCTATTGGATGCCTACTTTATTATATTCAAGAATAGGATGCAGAAGAGGATGAGAACACCTACCCAGTTAGTTGAACAATACAAGGATGAGATATATTTTGTAGTTGACACTAACACAACACTCATCAAACCTTCCGACCCAAGAATAGCATGGTTACCACTATTAGACTATGAAATTGACATAGATATGGCTACAAGAGCTATTGAATCCCTGCTGAATGAACCAGTTGACAAATATTTAAGCAGATTTGGTACATATGAGGAAGCCAAGTCAAGAATTAAGATTGGTTTAGAAGTTAAGAAAATAGTAAGGAAGAAAACATGAATGGTGAATTCACTTTAGAAGAAATTTTTGGTAACAGATGAAGAGTTGGAACAATCAGTAAACATCACCGAGGAATAGACACCTGTCGGTGAAAGTAAGGAGTTAAGTGATTTAGAGTCTACATAATCAGATGCAGAGCCATCACAGGCCAAGAAATTTTTTTTTACTGAAGTAACTGTTGCATCTAGAACAAGGAGAAAAATAATAAAGGTAGACCACCACCCTTAAAGAAAGGCACTGTAAGAACATATCTAGAAAATAAATCCTAAAGCCTCAACTGAGAAACCAACACCAAGACAATGAAAGAAATATGTAAGAGGAAAAGAAGACAAGGATGATACTGAAGAAGATGAAAGAGAACAAAAGAAAATCTGAGCAGAAAAGGCAAATATACCACAGATAATTGATGAATTTGTAGAGTCAATCGTCAACACAGGTAGTCTAGTACATCATAATATTAGACAATAGGGAACTCTATCTACCAAAAATAAGGACAAAATAGAAAAGGCCATCATTAATATGATGGTTTCTTACAAATATGTACCTATACAATTTGGCAATCATATTCCATAGGAGCTACATGACAAGATATAAGCTAGATGGACATATTCATTGCACATGGAGAAACAGATGAGAGAGAGATTCCTAGTTATATTCATGCCCAATTCCACAATTGTAGAAATTGACTCAACAATGAAGGAGCACGCCAAGAAATTTTCTACAAAATACAGAGGATACAAAGTATTGTAGAACAAGTTAGAAGATATTGACATAGAGAGCAATAAGATTTGGTCTCAAATCTTTAATCCACCCGAGCAGGTACTAGCTCTAACCGATACTTTCACACCGAGGAGAAGGAGGCCACACCAAGCGTTGAGCACATATTCATCAATGACACCGAGGATGTCAATTCTATTGACTTAACCACATAATAAAGTAAGGTCATGGATGATATTCCTGATATATTGAAATTGTTAGGGGAAACACCAATCATAACTATACAATATATCACTCATGGTGATCCTGGTGATGATGCCAAGGCTGATGAAGATGTCACTATTACCACCAAGCCAACAAATGAACATGACACTACTAATGTTTTGATTAAGTAAAAGCAAGTTTTGAAAGGACCCGAAACCTTATACAACATCAACAAAAAATATAGCATTAAGAGGACTAAAATACTGTTGTGGATAACCACCAATCAGACCAAAGGGATCAAACAAATCCCTCAAGAAGAGACAAAGGTCCAACCAACAAACCACAACAAAGGGAAATCAAGATTTACATTTATGTCCACTCTTATGTGACCGTAAGTTCATATCAAAAGAAGGCATGTAAGACTTTAATTTCTTTCCTTTAACTGTTGTCCATCCATCTTCCACCTTCTCATTTGTATTCTGCCAAGCCAAAGAGGAAGAGCCCGCAATAGCCTGAGAAACAGGGCTAGCACCAGAAAACATAGCCAGGATAGGTACACCACCATACCCTATTTCCCCTCTTGGAGAAATAGGGACAACAGTATGCACAACATCAGCAAAAAGGATAGCTGGTCGAGAGACAACATCTTCATCACCTAAAAGGACAACATCACCATTCTGAACCAGGGTTGCATCTGTAGAGCCTTCAACAACACCTAAATCCAATCCACTACGATCAGAAACCCTCACATTTCTAGAGGCATAATCCATTCCCGCAGCAGAAGGGGGAGTGCTAGAAGAATCTGGAGCAACAACTTGAGAAAAACTCTACTGAGAGGTATTGATGTTGCACAAGCACTTGTACCAGGTAATATGCCTTACTTGATGCAAGCAATCAATGTAATGATTGAATCACAATAGACACCACCTGAGCATGAAGCAAACATACCAATAGACAAAGGTGATGAACACGGGGAGAAGACAAATACTGGTAGAGAGCACAAACTGAGTGATGCACCCACTGAGAACACTGGAGAGGAAGACAAGGCTGCAGGTCAAGAAAAAGTTGGAGTAGAGACATCTACAACTGACCATAAGGTAAAAACCGAGCACCCTAGCCAAGGCACCACACCTCCCAAGAAATCAACTATAGAAACCGAGCAATAAAAGGTTCTTGCTATAATACCTCATTCCCCTACTTCAAGCAACATTTAAAAGAAGAATAAGAACAAGAAAGGAAGTAAAGCCCTCATCACACTCGATGAGATCATAGACAATATCCAACTGTGATCCAAAAAAACTTGATCCTGAGTCCCTAACAAGATATGGGGAGCTATGTAAAATAAAAGCACTACAAGAAAAGCTCAGAAAGGAACACAAAAATTTACAAGTCCTGGAAACAACAAAGGAGATTCTATTGCAAGTAGTGCCTGACACCAAGATTGATCAAACTACACCCATTATTGATCAACTTGCAGTTATGACCGAGGAAATCAAAACACATAATGTAGACGTCGAGAAGGTCATTGAGGAACAAGCAGAAAAGAAGCATCAGTACAAACTCACTGAGAAAATCAGCCAACAAGTGGCAGAAAATAAGGTGAAACTTTCTGAACTAGTAGCTACATTAGAACCTGTTATTTCAAAAGTAGTTACCTTAGTTCAAAATTTGTGCACTCTAGAGAACTTCACTATTGAGCATAGTGAACAGATAGATAAGGTAGATGCAAATCTAAAAGCTAGTGCACTAATTCTATTAACCGAGTGAAATGAATTCCAGCTGCATTATGAAAATATTGTTGAATCTAAGCGATTAAGACTTGAAATACAAAAGGCAAAAAGAAAAATCAGAGATGAAGTAACCAAGCTACAAGCCATGTTACTATTGAATCTCACATTGTTGTTAACACGCATGACTATGGAAAAGCCTCTAATTGTCGCTCCAGAGATGTCAATAACATAAAGCATATATGACATGCATGCTCAAATCAATTTGGAGCAAATGAACCGAGAGCACTTAAAGGAGAAATGGGACAAGCTGATGACAACCATTCAACAATCTCATTCACACATATTTGACAAGTTGTAAGTTATACATCTTTGTCATTACTTTCAAAAAAAGGGGGGAAACATGTACGTACATTGTATCTACATACTGAGGCATGCACATAGGGGGAGTCATTGTAAAGGTAAAACACTTGGTGTATATGTTGTACATATCAATTTTTGATACTAATGCCAAAGGGGTATATTGATAATCCATGAAGGATCAGAAGTTGTCATTAGTATATAAGAAGACAGTTTTGGTCGGTCGATCATGATCACCGAGTGACAGCGCTCACCGAGCGCACTGATCACTAAAATTTTTTGAACACCGAGCGATAGCACAATCAACCTAGTAGTATATCAACTGAGCGACATCACCGAGAACTAGTCTACAAAGCTATCACCGAGCACCAATCTACACCGAGAGATATCATTTCACCGAGAAAAGAGGATCTCACCTACACATCAGCTAAAGCACTTTAATATTTAAAACAACTTTTTGCTTAGTTGGATAACCATTTTTTATGTGGATCAAGAAAAGCGTTAATTGTGGATGTAATTAGTTAACTGATTGTATTGATGCAAACTAGGAGATCAAGGTCAAGTTGTAAACCTTTGATCTTAGAGTTTTTCAAGAAAAGTGTGAAACCTAATTAGGTCAAATCTTTTGTATATAGATGTACTAATCAATCAAGAATGACATGATTGTAGTCGCCAAGGATATCTATGGATCAAATAGAGAGTTTCATACATAAGGACAAATAAAGGAGAATTTATTTTATAAAGAGCTACATACAAGGATACCGAGCAGAATAGAGGTATTATCCATCACAATAAGGTGATATATTTTGTGTACTTAATGAATCTGTAATCAACAATTTGAGATTTCAGCAATCAGGTCATTTATTTTGTTACTCTCTAACAATTGTAGCTAACAACAAAATCCTTTCACGAGGTGGAATTAACAGTCTTTTCCATAAATCTCTTAACTGAGTGCACACATACATTGTGTTGCTAAAATCTCTTAACCAAGTAGACTTAACAAGTCTGACATGTTACTCGTAATAGAGTAAGACCATCAGAAGTGATCACAACTTGTAGCCCTAATAGGCACCTTCCATTATGCAGATAGTGAAGCTTTGTGGGTTTCATCCCCACCATAGTTTTCACCTTCTAACAAGGGTTTCTGCATGATCAAATACTTATGTCATGTTTAAATGAGTTTCATGAATGTTTCAATGTTTGTTTACATGCATTTACATTTATGCTATGATATTACATGCATGAAGTAGAAGAGCTACAGTGTTTGGTTATGCAAGTAATGAGTACTAAGGTTTAATTTGTAAAATTTTTTAAGGGTACTGATTCACCCCTCCCCTCTCAGTACACACTATTCCATTATTCCAACAAAATAGAGGCAGATAGTCTCAATGAATAGCTTCGTAGACAACAACATTCATTAGTTATAAGCTCCTAATTCCTTGAGAGGCACCATGGTCCACTCCTCTATCCCTTGGACCTGTTCAACATCTTGGCCTTTTTTAGCATTCTTCCTCATTTTACTGTATGCTGACACAAGGCCCATAATAGTCTTTCTCACAATGTCATTTGTGACCATACATAGATAATTGGTTGCATTTCCCAATCGTTCTTTGTAATTAGCATATGAGGCTACATTTTCCTCAAGTTCCATCACTCTATTCTATAGATCTTTAATTTGGGATTCAAGCTGGTGATACCTATTTTCACTTAGAACGGGATTGGGGGACAGATTCACACCTTGGAGATGTTCAATATTATGAACAAGGGATCATTAGACTTTGTCATTAAGCTCATCATAGTCATAAACCTGCTCATAAAAGGAGGCCATAATTTTAGAGACTATTTTGTATAGAGTATTACATAGACTAATAGCTATGTAGTCTATCATTTTACTAGTATTTATCACCTTAGGAATGAGAAGAACAAATGTAGAATTGATTTTTTTGAGGAGATTCTCCATTCTAAAAAAAATACAAGATGCATTGGAGATATCCACCCCTACAATATCCTAGAAATCTTCAAAGAAGGAAGGAGGGAAGCTACAAGGGCTAGAAGCTTTGTAGGCTAAAAAAGAGAACACAAGATCTTTAAATTCCATAAGAGAAACTTGCTTCACCAAAATTTGATTGTCTTCCTCCGTCATCAACTGGGGAATAAAATCCAGCATCCCTTTGGAATCTCTAAAATAACGTGGATTATTTGATTGAGATTTAGTTTAAATAAAGAGACCACAATGTTTGATATTATCTTCATCTTTAGTGAAAGATCAATTTGGAAGCTGCATTTTTCTTATCGTATTCCTTCTTCTATGTTTTAAAGTAGATAGGTGGAAGAATTTAGTGCTTTTATCCCCTTAAATTAACCATTTTTGTGATTTTTCTTTCCAAAAGACTTATTTCTACTTATAATCCATCTCTACCTTGGAGTTCTTTCTTCTTGATATGTAGTGATATCATTTTGAGATATTTCCATCTTCTCTTAAATAGTCATTAGATATAATGATATATTAATTTAGCATGGAAAATGTTTCCAAAGGAAATCATGTTCCATCCTTTGAATTTATCTCTTAACAATTTCTTCTTCTAATTAACTTGAAACATAAGGGAAGCATTACTGGGAAAACTCCACTAGGTTTCAAAAATTAGGGTACATGGTCCACACAGTTTCATATCTAAGAGGAAAGTGACCCTTTCTCACACCTTCATGCCAATATAAGATTATAGCATTACGGTTTGATCCAATTTTAGGTTGAGCAGTCAAGGAGAAGTCAACTAAGTTATTCCAATTAGAGGAAAGTAGAAATCTATCAAATCTTACCTATATAAGATTTTTTCCTTACCTCATGTTTGATAAGGTAAATATTGGTCCTTGTAACTCTATATTCATCAGGATTGTAGTAGAAAATAAATCTCCCAAATCACTCATAATGTCACTAAATTCCTAAGTTCCCCTCAATTTCTTAGAAGGATAAAGGGGAGAATTAAAGTCTCGCCCAAGCATCCACTTTCCCTGTGAACTATTAGGAATAATTGAAGCTAATGATTTCCATTTAAGGTAGCTCTAGAAGATCTCACATTTGGAACATACACATTGATCAGGTTCCATTTCAAACAAGAATTTAAGACGCTAAAAGTGGCAATTAAGATATTTTTGGATGAATGAAATTGAAAAGAAAAAGACCATTGGGCATAGTATTAATTTTCACATGGCCTTTCACTTTCCCCTGAGAAGAAACCCATTTTCTTAACTAGTCAATAAAAGGGTGAAAGGAAAGGAACTTACCCACCAAAGCTAGATCAAACTCCACCAGTATCTCCTTCAAGATCTTGTCAAGAACCTAGATAGTAGTCCCATTAAGCTTGTAGGAAGTCTTGTATGAGGCCTTAGATGTAAAATTGTCTATTTTGGGGGTTCTTCCACCCAACATCTTTTCCACATAAGCAGACAGAGTCTCTTCCAAAAAGAAAGAATTTGAGGGAACGAAAGGATGACTAGGGAGCCAATGAGGACCTTCCTGACTCATAAGAGGGAGAACCTCTATAACTTGAATCCCAATGCTAGGAACTAGAGTGGAATCTGCCACATTGGGAAAGGGGGAAGATTCAAGAAACCTGCACTAGATCACATCCATAGATCCCATAGGGATCTTACCTAGCAACAAAAGACAACAAGGCAGCAAACGAAAACCCTAGCATAGCACAATAATGTAAGTGTCAATTATTACAACCATTTCCATGAACTTAAGTTGAATTTACCTATTCTTTTCTTATTATTTCATTTTATATTTCGTTTCTACCCTCTCTATTCCTTTTCTAAGGCATAATTTATGCAAATTTTCATTGTTTTTTCCTCCTGATAAAGAATCACTTGGTGTGATTTGAAAGCTTGAATTAAAAATAATACATACATTTTAATCTTATAAGACTTGCAATCAAAATAAATGAAATTGTAACACTTCGAAGAGATTGAACTCAAATTCACATTACTTATAATTTTGACATCATTAATTGATGAACTTTAAAAGTAATAAGAAGGGCAACACTCTAAAAATATTAAGAACATTTGCAACTAAGAACTAGTGATGTACAGTTATTAATTTCAACTTGATCAAATAAATGATAACAAAGATGCCTCACCTATGACTCAAAAATATATAACATGACTTCTAAGAATATATCTCAATAACACATCATCTAATCAACTATAAACCTCGACGAGTATTTGCATGCATATATTCATTTGGTACATATTTCAGCCCTCTTATGCGACCTCCAAACATCTTTCAGCCTCTGAGCAGGTATCATGAACGACCAAATCTTTGGTCTATCCCGAACGCTCAGAATGTATCCTTCAATGTCCCGCCAAAGACGAACGAATCCAGAAATTTGATGCTTTAACAATTTTGAAGTCCTCACGAATTTACATAAGATCAGAGGAGAAGAATTATCTAGGGCACGAAAAATAAAACACATTCCAAATACATCCGATCAGACTACTGGCATGAATCTAGGATCCAAGGGAAACCCATCCATAAAAATTCCATGGAATCAACCTGCTACGGAGGGGGAAGAAGGATGGAAGATCGTGATCAATAAGAAGACAATAAAAAGATCGAAGGCCTCAAATAAAATTATGAACAGGGCATCGCAACAAGGTCAATCTACATCAATAAACTCAAAACCCAATCCCTCAAGGAGTCAGAAGATCAGATGAAAAATCGGCTGAAGCAGCAGGAGATACTCTTCACCAAAACCAAATACGCTCAATCAACAGGAGATAAATCAAGAAGGAGACAACCTACTTCTGATCCAAGGCCTGAAGTTTCCCTTATCCCTCCTGAACAAAAAGGTATCCCATTTGGCGAATTTGAAATATGTTGATAATGCAGATCCCCTCAGTAACCCTAGTCATTGTTTGCCTCGACCCAAATTCCTATCCGAAGCAAACAACATTCACGTAGGAGGACATATAATCATAACCTTAAAATTTAATCCAATACCATCCCTCACCAATTCATTGTTTCATACCAGCTGATCTCTTCAACTCGAAACACTGGTGCATACATTTCGCCTCACATAAAATTTAGTCTTTTTGCATCCACTCAAAAGGAACACTTAAATTCAACATTTCAGAGGAAATTTGAATAATGGACCTATCCATCTAGGTGCTAGGGATAGCAAGAAACCATGAGGAAAACAAGGAATGAGATCTTTGGATAATACCACTCGACACCAATACCCTGGTAAAGATAAATTTCAAAAAATCAGCGATGACTTCAGTGAAAACAGATGGAGAGATTGTCAAGATTTAGGGTTGTTTGCTTATTGGAATGGCCCTGAGGCTAAACTCCCAAACCTAACAAGATGGCTTCAGAACACCTGTGGGGAGAAGGTAAGTATATCCTATCACTCTAATCATTTGATTTATCTGCACTGTCAAAATAGAATCATTAGGAATGGTTTTCTTTCAATATCTTACTTTTTATACAAAGGTTTTGCTCTGAAATTCCTCAACTGGGAACCAAATTTAATGAACTAACGGCTAAAAAACACTTTATCCCAACCTGGATTGAATGCAAAACTCTCCCCCGAGAACTTAATCATCCCCAAATTTTGATACGAATTGGAAATGAACTAGGACATCTCATAGTTGTTGAATCAGATTTCAAGAAATCAAATGATATCAAATTCCTCTTAAACCTAGAAATGGGTCAAATGGAAACCACACAAAAAAACAATAATAACAAACAGATCTCTATACAAATTATCCTTTGATAGATTTGAAGGAGAAATTAAAGATATTACTAAAATAGATCATCTAGTAAATATACATGTGAATCACATCAATAGAACTTCGAGACTTAAAAACTCTTTACAGTGGAAGGAAAAGAACAAAACTATGGTGAAATCCATGGTAAAATCATATTTAACTCAAAATCAGATCAACATAAATAGCAAGGAGGGAGAAAAAGAAAATTCAGAGGAACCTCTAGGGGAAGGAAAGATTAGAGACCTAGAAATGGAAAATAGGATTATATCTCAAATTCACGGCTTGCAGGAAAGTAAAGAAGAGGGAAAGGAAAGATTGGAAAAAACGGAAGAGGGAAGCTATGTCATTGCTATCAATAAAGACTTCAAAGAGAAAATTCATAGACTTCATCAATTCAAATAATGTCAAAAAGACAATAAGTATTTGGAGGACATTCATACCAGTTTAAATACTTTTAATAAATTAAAACATGAGCTACTGTTGACAAAAAATGATATGCAAGATCAAATCAGTCTTTGGGATCAAGCTCATAAGGATCATTTTAGGAATCTTAAATCACCACAAAATGATGAAGCGCAGGAGACTAGATAGGAAAATAAAAAGCTCGGAGAAATGAAAGATAAAGCAGGATTGGTAGAAATAAAAGAGTTAAGAAGTACTAAAACAACTCAGGATAGTAACTCAGATCAGAAAATTGTAGGAGTCAGCACTGGAATGCATCTCATGGGAAATACTAGCTTATAAATTGATAATCAACAAGATATTATTAAGGATAAAGATTCACGGCAGGAAAAAGAAATGGGTCAGGAAGACACACTCAGAATAATGGGAGAAAGATCCAACGTTGCACTACATCCTAAAGAAGCATAAAGAAAGAAAGACCAAAATTTAGCACAAGGTAAGGAATGGATGGTCACAACAGAACCAACATATGATCAAAATAGTAAGGAAAAATCTGAATCAATCCAAATTCCCCCAGCTTCATCAGAACATTGGGGAAATATTACTGTCAGAAAAAAGAAATCATATAAGTTTTGGCAAACCCCTACGGATGGGAAGGACCCCTTTGGAGAAAACAAAGGAAATCAGGAAATCAACCACTTAGATAAATCGGGAAACACTAAAGAAAAACTTCTACCAATTGAAGTAGAAACATTTATGGACAGGCTCATGGCTGAAAGTCCATCAGGCATAAAAAACAATAAGGGTATAAAGAGAATCAGAAGAAAGGTATTAGAGGGAAAAAAAAATTGGGAGGAGTTTAGGGTTCTAGATTTGTTGGAACAATCTAAGGAGGAACAGTAAAAATCAGAAGTGAAAACCAAAATGAGGAAGAAATGGAAACAATAAATGAAGAAACAGACATAGGGGAACAGATACTGCATGAACTAAAAAAAAATGAAGAAGCAATCGAAGATGAGTTAATAGCAACTAGCTTGACCAATTCCAAGGAAAACATAGACAAACTAGGCATCTTTATTAACCAAGAAGGAATTACGGCTCCAAGATATGGAAAGCAAAAGAAGAAGTGAGGAAGAGAGACTCTTGTTGAATTAAGATCTGCTACAGGAAAGGCAAAGAGCCAAAAGAAGATAAGTGATATTCTGAATGTTGGGAAGGGGAAGGTCCTTCCCATAGAGCAATGAGGGTAACTACATGGAATGCTAGGGGTTTAAACGCCCCTAGAAAGAAGCGCTTATTAAAACACAATCTATCCCTTTTTGACTCTGAATTAACTTTAATCCAAGAGACTAAATTGAATAAAGAAGAGGGAGACAAACTAAGCAAGAAATTGGGATACTGTAAATCAGAATTAGTAGAATATAATGGAGCGTCATGAGGCATTGGAATCATATGGAACCCAGGAAAATAGACTTTGTCAAAAAATTCTCAAACAATAATTGGATGGTGGGAAAAATACAAAACTTCAAAAGTAATCTCCAGCTTACTCTTATTAATGTATATGGACCAATACAAACATTGGAAAAGAAAGAGCTTTGGAATGAAATTAGCAAATACATAGAAATAAACCAAACAGATAACTTTTGTATCGGAGGAGACTTTAATGCAATACTAAACTTGGATGACAAGTATGGTGGGTCACAAATTATAACACAAGTCATATAAGACTTTAGAGAATGGTTTGAAAGGAACGACCTGTTAGATATCCCACTGAATAATGAAAAATATACCTGGAACAATAGAAGACAAGGTTTCTGTCACATAGCATAAAGGCTAAACATATTTGTATTCAAAGGTGATCTAAGCACTATCAATTCAACAATTCATTCCACAATCCTGCCACATGTTGGTTTAGATCACTTCCTAGTCAGAATAGAATTTGAAGAAGCTCAAAAGTCTGCCATGAATCCATTTAAATGCGAGAAGATGTGGTTTTTGGATGACAACTTTACGATCAATATCAAGAAGTGGTGGCAAGAAAGTTCTTTTGAAGGGTCTAAAATGTACTGTTTTGTTTCTAATTAAAGATACTCAAAGAAAACATTCTGAAATGGAATAAAGAACATTTTAACAATATATTTAAAGAGAAATTAGATAATGAAGAAGAATTAAAGCAACTAAATGAAAAAGTAATAAAGAAAGGTATGAACAATGATAACTATATTAAAGAAAAAGAGCTTTTAGCAAAACAGGAAAATATCTTGGCAAAAGAAGAGATCTTTTGGCTCCAAAAATCTAGAGAGACCTGGTTGGAAGATGGGGACCACAACACAATTCTTTCACAATAGTACAATTAACAATAGAAACATAAACATAATCACAAAAATAAAAAACAACGAAGGAATCTTGGAAGAAGATCCAACTAAAATATCAGAGATTTTAGTAAACTTTTATAATAACACACTAAACAATTTTGATAGTTCTAACCTGAAAGCCCAAAAAATAATGGTAAACACCATACCAAAATTAATTACAACTGAAGACAATAAATCTTTAAATAAACCCTTCATGATAGAGGAAATCAAAATAGCTCTATTTAGCATGAACCCTGATAAATCGCATGGCCCAGATGGCTTTCAAGCTTTTTTTTTCAAAAGTGTTGGGATATCCTAGGTGCTGACCTTTGGAAAGCTTTAGAAGCCTCTAGAAATGCAGGATCTCTCTTAACAGAGATCAATAACACTTTACTTACACTGATTCTGAAAAAGACTAATCATGAGGAACCTGGAGACTTTCGACCAATAGCTCTATGTAACACAATATATAAAATATTAACAAAAGCTCTTGCAAATAGACTCAAAAAAGTCCTCCCAAAATTAATATCTGAAGAACAAACAAGATTTGTTCCAGGCAGGTCCATCTTTGATGGGATCATTATCATTCAGGAAACTATACACTCAACCCAAATAAATAAGGATTCATGTATGCTAATGAAGCTAGATATTCATAAGGCATATGATAAGGTAGACTGGAGATTCCTCTGCAAAAATTTAGAAGCTTTTGGCTTTTCACATCAATGGATAAACCTAATCTTCACATGTATTGCCTCCCCCAAAATATCACATCTCATTAATGGATCTCCGGAAGGCTTCTTCAGTATTTCTAGAGGAATAAGACAGGGAGACCCTATTTCCCCCTTTTTATTCATCATCATGATAGAAGCATTTGGCAGAGCAATTAAGAAAGCACAAGTAGAAGGAAAATAAAAGGATTAACCGTAGCTGAAGAAATCCCTAACATAACACACCAACAATTCGCAGATGATACAATCCTCCCAGGGGAAAGTTCAATAGAGGAAGCTCAAAACTTTAAGGAAATGATACAAACTTATATGGAGGCATTGGGACAAATGGTGAATGTTGAAAAATCAGAGATATTCTTTTTAAATACTCCACCGAAAATGGAAAGGAATATTTGTAACATTATGGGCTTCAGGAAAGGCACCTTCCTTGTAAATATATAGGAATTCAACTATAAAAAGGCGCGAGAGACTCAAAAACTTGGAACCCCATCCTAGATAAAGTTGGTAGACATACAGAAAGTTAGAAAGGAAAATGGCTGACCAAAGCAAGTAGAGCAACAAAGATCAAAGCAGTTCTTTCAGCCATACCAATATATCAAATGTGATGCCTGCCCCTACCAAAAGGGTCAAAAAAGAATTTGGATAGTAAACTCAGAAACTTCTTCTAGAAAGGAATAGACGAGAATAAGAAACTAGCCTTAATCAAATGGGAAAATATTTGCAAACCAAAAGAATTGGTTGGTTTAGGAATAAAAAATCTTAGCTTGCAAAATGAAGCCTTGGGAGCTAAACTAGTTTGGAGAATGTACCAATAAAGAGAAAGTAAATGGGAAAATTTGCTTTACCATAAGTACCTAAATAGTACAAATCCCCTATCTATTTTAAGAACTAGGGACCCTCCTAAATGTTCCAAAACTTGGAAGTTTATTATCCAATGTCGGCCAATCATCAACAATTGCTTGACATGGGATATAAGAGAAGGTAAGGAAGACCTTTTTTGAGAAGATTCTTGGGACGGGCTCCCAGCCCCAAACAATTATAATCTCCCTGCTAATATTAAAAACACATTAGCTTCTCTTTGGGGCAAGCAAGTTATCAACTATAAGCAAGCAAGAATAGAAGAAGGCAAAGAGATATGGGAATGGGAATCTGCAGAAGGAACCAACCTATCAGAACATGAAAAACTATCATTTAAAAATTTCCTCAACCAAAGGCAATACAATCACAAAAGCAAAAAGGAAAACTAATCTGGGGAGCATCTACGAATGGTCAGTATAGTGTTAAAAAGGGATATAACTTAATAATCAATTCCTAAAGGTGGGAAAAGGTAAATATTCCTCTCAACCTATGTTGGGATCCATCATGCCTACCTAACACAGGCATTTTCCTATGGGCAACAATTCAAAATAGAATACTAACTACATATAGATTTACTAAGATGGGCTTTGAAGGCCCGTCAAGATGCCCTCTATGTAAAAATGACTCAGAGACAGTTGGCCATTTTCTATATCACTATTCCTTCACCGAAAAATGTTGGAAATGGCTATGTCAAAGGCTAAACTGGACTACAGTCTTACCAGTTAACCTCGGGGATCACCTAAACAGCTGTCCCAGTTTTGGATAGAAGAAAATATACAGTAAAATATGGAATATCTCTCCTTCAATCCTTTTGTGGGAGATTTGGAAGGAGAGAAACTGAAGAATATTTGAAAATGCAAAATCAACTATCCCCTCCTTCCTCAACAAAGTAGAAGCAAGCATTAAAGAAGTTATGAATAGAAACCTCAGGATCACAATCAAAGAAGAAGGATCCTTTTTGGAATGGGATGCAGAAATGCGTAAGAATTAGAGTAAGCTATTAAATCCTCCATTAGTTTATCCAACAAAAAAAGCAAAATAGAGAGGATTGTAGACGGGAACCTCCCCCGATAGGCTAGTCCAAATTAAACTTTGACAGAGCTTCTCGAGGCATCCCAAGTAAGGTAGGTATAGGATGTATCATATGCTCAGAAACAGGAGAATGGCTAGTAAAGTGAGCTAAACCTCTAGGAGTAGTCTCAAACAACATTGCAGAATAAGAGGCCCTTACGGAGGGATTAAACCTGATCTCATAATTGGGCATTAAAAAAAAAATTGAAGGGGACTCCCAAATAATCCTAAATGTTATTAGGAAGCGCAAAACTCCTAACTGGAGAATCTATTCCAAACTCGAAAACACCCTTATCCTCTTAGATAAGTTTGAGGAGATCAAATTTCAGCATATATATATAGAGAAAGAAATAAGGAAGCGGACAATTTAGCCAATAAGGGCGCTGATGGAGAAGACTTTCTTATTAGAAGAGATTAAAACAATTTTAAAACTACCCTAAGATTAATTATAGGAAGGATTATTAAATGGTTCCCTCTCTTTTAATCACCTCTCGAAAACTTTTATCCCTCTACCTAGCCAATCTACACTAACATTATTCCAAAGAACATAAGGCTCATTTCAAACATTTTTATCCCTACTCTCCTTATTTTTAAAAAAAAAGTCCCCTTCCACTAATGAACAGCTCTGAATCTGTCATCAAGGCAGAGACCTAGGTATGTAGGATAGATGATTTCAAGCCAGAATGACCATCATAGATCCAGGTTTATAGGAATTTTAATTTAAGACGAAAAAATAGAGTTAATACTTTTAAGCTAAAAAGACACAAGTGTCTGAAGTAACAAAAGAGCTAGTGACTTATTTCAGCGAATGTCAAAACTTAAATTGAGAAATCAGATTAATTTTAGCCAAATTTACTTCCATCCTAAATTGTATTCCCAACCCTATAATAAAAAATAGCAATTATCCCTATACTTTGATTAAATTTGATAGTACAAAGGTATATCAATAAGTTAAGAAGAACACAATTAAATGAACAAAAGAATCATGTTAAACTAATATTTAAATAGGGCCCTCTTTTATTTTATTTTAAGACCAAAAGCACTAACTTTTTTCTCTGAAAGAATCATAGTTAACAAGTTGAATGATTTTTGAGACTAACGAATATGAATGAGTATAAGGTTTTGTTGAGAGATGCAGAGATCCAAGGGAGTGCTTTGAATTTAACAGGGAAGCTTCAATTTACAAGCATTTAAATCCGCAGCAGGTTTTTCACAAAGCAGACTTGGCTCAAGATTCAAATGATAGTAGACTAAACCTAAGATGCAAGTAAAGGAAGGAATGCCTTTCTAAGTCTCCAAGTACGAAAGGGACAAGTGTATATAATTATTCCAAACTTAAAAGAACTTATCTTTGCAAGATACCAACAATGTAATACTGGGGTATGCCCCTTTTATTTCTGTAATATGTATAGGACAATTGTCCCGGGCAAGACTGAAGATTTTCTTCTCCGTTCTTTCCTACCAGTGCCCGTTTGAATGGAGACTTTTGTAAAAAAAATCTATTTTAATAAAATTTATATGGCCTAGGCCTTTTACCGAATTTTTTTTTAAAACTTTCTCATATTCTAAAAAGTTAATTCTTAAATAGTTTTACTTTTCATGTATCTATTATGCTTATCAAATAAATCTTCTAATGAGACTTTAGATAGCCAGCTCCCTTTGATTTGTACCAAATCTTTTCTTTTTCTTTTTTTGTATTTGTATTTATGGATTCTTAATTTAGGAAAATCACTTCATTCAAAATATACAAGTTCATGAAACTCTTAGCTTTATCAATAATTTTTATGCTTTTATAATCATTTTTAAAAATTTACTAATTGTTTAGATTATTTAGAATGCTTGATCTATATATCAATTCAATTATATATAAATTTGTTTTAAAATTAGGGTGTGGTAGGATAAGAGAAACAAAAACAACTAAACAATCAACCTTACCATTTGATATCTAGGGATTGGATTTATTGAAAAAAATTATTAAAATATTCAATTATATCCCCAATATTCTTGTTCTCATAATGTTTTAAGTTGTCATTCTTTACTTGAATTATTTTCTAATCTATTTTTAATTATCTCAACATCGCCCAAGGATTTCAGCTTTTTAATCTCCCTTTCTTGAACCACTCTTGCACCTAACAACAATATCTTTTATTCTATTGTGATCATATATTAAATTCCAAATCATAATCCATTAGAAATTTTTTTACCTTTGAGAGAAATCAACACAATTCCTACCCTTGAACCGATGAAGAACTCCAATCAAACTCCATAGTACATAATTTATATGAAACATTTGGATGTATATAGTTTTAGGTTGTTTACTTTATCCTTTTATCATTAATATATAAGTATTGGGCCTATTTTTTTATATAGTAAATGAGATCATGGATCTTAAAAATTGAGTACTATGTATAGTATGGTCTTGACCTTTGGGTCTAGGTGAACCATTCTTCTACTTCTATGAATTAGAGCATAAAACCAATCTATATGTATTTCACTACCCAGATCTCTTTAAAGGCTTCTACTGGAAAGCATGCCATAGTTGACAAGGATGTAAACAATTAAAATAGTCAAATTTATCCTGTCCTCGGACCTTGTTAAAATAAAAGCACTGCCAATATTTTTAGAACAAGTGGTACTTGGATGTGTAATTGATTTTTTGTTGGTTGGATTCAAAGACATAGAAGTGAACGATTGGGAGGAAAAGGGATTCTTCGTAATGAGGATATACTTTAGAGATTATGACACATACTTCCTCTTAAAAAATACATGAATCTCATTCCATTTAAAACTCTTAGAAATTTAAATCAATTGCCAATTTGTTTCAAGTTTGTTTTAGTTACAAAAGTTTACAATATCACATAAAATAAATCAATAATGACTTTTTACACCTAAAAATTTGCCATAATGTAAAAAAGAGAGCCAAATTCTCATAGAATAAGGAAAGTCTGGTTTACTTCACTTTCTGACCTCGCCACGGATTTTGATGGGGTGCAGAAATACAAATTCCCTTATTCTCCCTATAATTTGCACAAACAAACATTTTTTTTCCAAGAAGAATATGATTTCATGGGGTGCCAACAATTGGAGCATATATTCAGATTGTATTAAAAAAAAATCAAACAAATGCAATGCATGTCAATAAAATCAACATCCACAACTGCTCGCAACATTCATTATTCGATTCAAATTCTTATTGCTCAACATTTGATTTAGGATAAAGTATTTGTAAAATATTAAAACATGTTTGCTGGTGTGAAGCCAATCCCACGACCTCTTGCTCATATCTTCCATAGCCTATACACAGAATAGGACTATTGACACAAGGCAAGATTATGTCACGATTGGACATACTTGCCTCCCATGCTTTCAAAACCCATAGTTGCGCATGCCAAAAATTTGTAGAGTCATCGCTTTCTTTCTAAAATTAAAATTCAGGGAGATTCGAATATCATGAGAGTTAAAATACAAAAATATTCCAATCCTAGTAAAATATTGTAAGGAAATTTTCATATGAATTATTGATTATTATAAATAAGAATTATAACAATTTAAAATGATTCCTCTTGATTGAATTTAATTTTCAACCTCACAAATACTTCTAAAATTAAATGTGTAAATATAAAAAAATAATCAATTTTATCACATTGTTGTAATCACCACTAAAAAAAAGTGTATGAAGATAAAGAAGATAGATGAATTGATATGAATCTTAGATGATGCATTTGTCATATTTATTTATTATTATTTGTCAAGTATGCTCACTATATAGAGTTTTGTGGATCCTCCAAATCCGATACGATTACCCAAGTTTCTGTTCACTATTTGCTTTTCTCATCACATTGATCGGCCAGTTTGTAAATTAATGCATTCCACCTTTTACAAAAGCTATTTAGATGTGTTTAGGTACTTTCCACCATTGGATCTCTCTTTCTATGTTCACGATATGACACGAAAATGAAATATCTTTATAGTTTATAATACCAGATGATTTTTTTTCGGTCTACAGTCAAATAATGTCAAATAACAGATTACACAATCTCACATTAAGCCTCCATTGTAGAATTTTCAGAGATCTTGCTGGAACGAAAATAAACAGGGATTGCAGAGAAAACAGAGAAAAAAACATAGTAAGGACAAAACACTGTTTTAATGAAAAATCAGAATCTATAATTCTCTTGATTGCTAAAGAAGAAAGTCATGATTATAATATATAACATCACCGTGCTAATTATGGTGAAAGATCAGTTAAACTAAAGATTGCATGAGCAGTAACTGATTTTGAAGTTACGGAATAAGAAGACCCTTAACATGCCGGGGTTTGAAGTTGGAATTAACTACTACTCCAACATATAAATATAAATATAGTAAACAAGCAGAGAAACGAAATAAACAGAAAACAAAAAAGACAACATAATATTTATTGTGGTTCGGCAATATGCTTACGTTTACATTTGAAGCAGGGAATCGATTATATTAATCCAGTCTACTGATACAATGATATGATCCAATCGATACAATACATAACTGTACACAGTCATTTATAGAAAGCTCTTCCAATACTAAGAGATGGAAAAACCGAACGGTGGTGTGACCGTTGGACGTCACATTCCAACACAAAATCCATTGGGGTTCGTGACAGAAGAAGCTTTCCATGCTGTGTGGGCAGATCTCCTAGTTCAATTATTTGAATTGCTCGTTGCTTCTTGGCTGCACAAACAGGAAAAAAAAATAAATAAATAAATCATTAGCTTATAGCTCACTTCATACTTGATTCATTAGTAGTACATAATTAGAGGGTTTGAGAAAGAAGAAAAAGGTAAAGACAAACCCATTTGTACTTGTTGGTAGCCTTGTTGCAGCCTTCTCTTTGATGCTTCCACCTTCTCTCTCATACTTTTCTCTTCCGCTTTGCACTCTTCTAACTTGTTGCAGCTTTCTCTTATATGCTTCCACTTTTCCCTTATGCTCTTCTTTTCATCTTCCTCTTTTTCACAGGATTTTCTTATTTTCAGAGGAATCGATTCAATGCATTCGTTTTCAGAAGGATCTTCCTGTTCAGAAGGAGGATGTTGGTGTTGATCAGAGGAGGAGGGGAGAGAGAGAGGAGAAGAATAAGGAAAAGTGAAGAGCGTGTGGGCGATCTTGTCTCTCCTGTTAATCAATTCTTGAGGGAAATCTGAAGCAGCCACCGAAATTGCAGCCTCAATCACACTCAATATATCAACCTCTGCTCCCTCAAAAAACTTGCGCCATTTTCCCATCGATCCCATTTTCTTTCTATTTCTTCAACTTCGATTATCTTCTATTTCTTGAACTTCGGTTTTCTTCTTTTTTCACTTCAATTCACAAGCTGATCAATGCGTACACAATGGATGAGGCATCCATACAATGCAATTTATAGACGAGGACTCAATTACATGCAAGTCAATGGACGAGGAGTCGATTCAACATGCAACTCAGACGGTAACTTTCTTGCCATAGTTTTTAAAAATAAGCTTTGCCTATTTTTAGTAGTTTTAAAAAAATATGTTTTGTTTTCCTCCCTATTTTAAGAATTTACTTCTAGTCTAACATGACTCTCTTAAAGCAATGTGGTTATATAATTATATTAATTGCATTCGCATTAAAGATTTACATGCAATTTTAATTATATTTTTAAATTAATATAATTAAAAAAATTCATGTAAAATTTATTTAGTAGTCTAAAAAAATTAATGTAATATTTAGTAGTTTAAAAAATATATGTTTTGTTTTCCTCTTATTTTAATGTACAATTTTTTTTTTTAAATAACAGTTTGATTGGTTCTTTCTATTATTAGATTAATGTAGGAAAAATATAGAAAGATTGTATTTATGTCTACATTTTACATTTATTGTTAATTCATTTCAAAAATTTGAAAAAAGAATTTAGTTTAATTTTAAAATTTGAAATGATTTGCATGAAAAAAAAGAGATATTAATTTCAACTTTTTTTCTTCAATTTCACAATTATAAGGATATAAATGACATGCATGCAAATGATAAAATAGAATAGATAAATAAAAATAAAATAGAAATGTTACTTATATATCTTTATATGTAGATTAATTTCTATTTTTTAATTTCACACCAAAAATTATACTATATCTATTTAGAGTAAGTTGATTTCTATTAATGGCTAAACAAGATAAGTTTAATTTTAATTATTAAAATATATTAATATTATATTTTATATTAATAAGTATAACACAAATTACAAATGTCAAAACACTATTTGATAATACTCTTTTATTACTTTTTATCTAATATATTTATTAATCAAATAAAAAATGATATAACCTTCATTAATTTAAGGTTGTGTATTGATTGAAAAGATTCTTCACCTATCAAACATTTTCAGCTATCTTGCTTTAAGGATAGTAATTCATTCACATTTTTTGCAGTTATAAGAAACACATCAAATATTTGTAGTTTATTTACATGAAGGATATGCAACTTTATTTTACTATTTATATATAGATCAATGCATTTTGACAAGAGGGACTCTCCTCAAATAAATTGTGAAAAGCATGTTTTATTATATTGGTCCTTTTTGAGTGGAGTAATCTTTCATCTAAATTTTATATTAAGCTCTTCAAGAATAAGCTAACTCATAATTCATTATAAGAAAGATTCCAAGATTTTAAATCCTAAAAGATTCTCTCTTATGTTTTCCCATAAGTTCGTCATTCTCTTTATCAACATCATATTTGAAAATATTAAGTCAAGAAAACATCATTCATATTTTATTTCCTATTCTAGAAGAAAATTCTTGAGAAAATGAGTTTTAGGTGTGTGAGGTACTAAAGAAATAATATTAGTAACCATAATTATCTCTAAATATTGGTGTAAATTTCTATAATCATGGAAAAATATTGTTACAATATCATGAAATCCAATTTAAGTTATAATTTATTTAATGTGATGAAGAATGAACACCATTGCTTAGGTTTTTGAAAATGATTTAAATGCATGATACACCTTATACTTTTTATCAAAAGTTTTAAGAATAGCCATAAAAAGAAAAAGTTGAATGTATATTTATTTTAGTAACACTTATGAAAGAGTTGGTATCTTTATGTGAATATTGGAGGCCCTGTCAGTCATGAAAATATAGGAAGAAAGACTAACATTTAAAAATTTCCTCAGCCAAAGACAATTCAATCACGAAAGCAGAAAGGAAAAACTAATATGGGGAGCATCTATGAATAGTCAGTATAGTGTTAAAAAGGGATATAACTTAATAATCAATTCCTAAAGGTGGGAAAAGGAAAATATTCATCTCAACCTATGTTGGGATCCAACATGTCTACCTAATACAGGAATTTTCCTATGGGAAACAATTCAAAATAGAATACTAACTGCAGATAGATTTACTAAGATGGGCTTTGAAGGCCCGTCAAGTTGCCCTCTATGTAAAAATGACCCAGAGACAACTGACCATTTGCTATATCACTGTTCCTTCACCAAAAAATGCTGGAAATGACTATGTCAAAGGCTAAAGTGGACTACAGTCTTACCAGTTAACCTTAGGGATCACCTAAATAGCTGGCCCAATTTTGGAAAGAAGAAAATATACAGTAAAATATGGAATATCTCTCCTTCAATCCTTTTGTGGGAGATTTGGAAGGAGACGAACCGAAGAATATTCAACAATGCAGAATCGACTATCCCCTCCTTCCTCAACAAAGTAGAAGCAAGCATTATAGAAGTTATGAATAGCAACCTCAGGATCACAATCAAAGAAGAAGGATCCTTTTCTGAATGGGATGCAGAAATGCGAAAGAATTAGAGTAAGCTAATAAATCCTCCATTAGTTTATCCAAAAAAAAGAAAAATAGAGAGGATTGTAGATGGGACTTCAAAAAGAATGATTGGAAGTAAGAATAATTCCTAACTGTGACCATTCCCAACCCTGGATAGTTTGGTAGAGATTAAGCAACTAGACATTAAATATAATGGAGGATCTTTATCAAAGGACTAAGAGAAGGTCCTTAGCCTTCTTCAACATTAGTCACCCATATTTACTATTTGAGGACATGATATATATTGGTAATTAACAACATATTGCAACTGGCTATAAATAATAGTGAAAATTAACAGGGTGAGCCCGCTAGGGCATCAAATTAATCATCAACAACTCAACTTTTCAACCTGAAACAAATTGCAATTAAAAGATACTTCAAAATACTATTATATTCCAGATATTCATAATTTTTCAATAGTGCAATTTGGAGTTGTGGTCACATATTTCAACATACCCCTTAAATTGAGGGTTTGAGATCAGTTTTGAAAGTGTTTTGTCAATATTTCTTTATTCTCCATGACCACTCTTTAAACCATTACCAAAATGTTTCCAACTCAATGTTCTTTCAATCCAAATCACTTTACAGGGGTTCCAATTCAATTTATACATTAAATAGCACTTCTGGTCAATAAGAAACAAGAGAAATAGCA
The DNA here is from genome assembly GCA_018584345.1 of Thuja plicata. Classification (NCBI taxonomy): domain Eukaryota; kingdom Viridiplantae; phylum Streptophyta; class Pinopsida; order Cupressales; family Cupressaceae; genus Thuja; species Thuja plicata. The sequence continues at coordinate 484,219 of MU227688.1, read as the reverse complement.
TATATATAACAAGTGCTAGATTCCACACTAATTAACTGTCTATCAAACTATAACCTTATGTGAAACACCACATAAACATAACTTCAATAAGAAACAATAGATTCTACACACAAGATTGAAAATTTGAATGCATACAACTAATCAATGGGAACATATATGCAAAGCTTTCATTATAAACTTTAAAGAGTCTTTTTGAAACTTTAAAAACAACAACTTTCAAAGTGAAACAATCTTTTTGAAACTTTAAAAACAACAACTAACTACAGATCTTAAGACCTAAGTAGACTTAAATGAACACTTGATAAAGTGTTTAGCATAGCTAGAGCTTCTATGTGTTTCCCTATCCATGACAACTCCTCTCATGATATTTTCAGCAATGATCATCTTCTCCAAGGTATCTGCAATGGAATCAATGTCACCCTTCTAAAAATTATTTAGGCCTTCTTGTAGGAACCACTAGCATTCTCACACCCAAGTATCCCTTGTTCATAATCATCTCCCATCTGGAAACCTCTTTATTTGTTGGCTAATCAAACTTCTCAACCTCCTCCAACTATGTAACAGACTCATTCCACCGAGCATCAGTTACATCTCGTGCATCAACAACAAATTTTGAGAATTCAACCTTAGCCTTGTAAAGTGCATCCAAAACCTCATTGAATCCATGGATATCAGTGTGATTGCCCAGGTGGAGTAGGATTTCTATATTCTCAATAATTATTTCAAAATTACTTCTCCATAAATTCAAGTGCTTCAAATTCCCATCCTTATCATACGCATCGAGAACAAAAACTTGGTAATCATCAACAAACATCTACAATTTACTCTTTATTAATTGATCCTTGTCTTTGAAAAATGAGAATAAAGAATTGATAGTTCCTACCACCTCCTTGGTATCATTGATTTTGTCAGGTAAATCACTCCCATACATCATTGTAACTTCTAATTTCTCAATCAAGCTGTTCCTTCCTGACCATTTATTGAATAATGGTTCCAAGAATGCAAGGGTAGAAGCACATACTTTACCAACATCCTTCAAAGAAATGTGAAAATTATGAACATCACCCAATCCACCATTCAACAAGTCAATCTTGTGTTGTAGTACCTCCAATAATGCAGACGCTCCCCTTTAATTTATGGCTTCTTCTAATCTCTCAGTTCTACCAACATACTCCTCAATTTTAATCTTTACTTTATTAGGAAATGCAACATCTGTGGAAGTGGGAATAATTTCTTCTGGTACATTGGTGGCAGCATCCACCATTTCTACAACATGGGATGTAGATGGCATATTTTCCAACTTCTTGGTCAACTCCTTGATCTTCTCTTCCATGGATGTACCTTTTATTAACTCTTCTTCATACCTCTTAGCAATGGCAATTATCTCATGGTATGTCTTAGTATATCTCTTCTGCATATCCATAATTTTGGATTTGTTCATATAGGAAAAGTGTGTCATCACATCCGCAATTTCAGTATCACCTATAGTTTGCAAGTTCCAAATCAGTCTATCACCTCTTCTTTCCCCTTGAATGTTCATTACATGAGGTTTTTGTGTAGTAGGGGAAAGTGACCAAATAGCCAATGTCTTGGACATAGGAACAAATCATGATCCTCTCACTAAGTCACCCACTTCAACTTATAATCTGAATAGAGGATTAGGTTTCCTTCTTATTTGATCATTGATAAAGGTGGATTGGATATCCCACCTAGGAAACAAAAACATTCCATTGTTTTGTACAAGCAATCTTTCTTGTTCTACTATTATATTCTCGCTATTTGGATCATGTTGTTGTAGGGCTTGAACAATTTGTTCATTCTTTTATGTACCTCCCTCTTCCAAGTCCAGATCCTTTCTTATTTCATTATGATTTAACTTAATCAAGAAATTTTTTAACTCGCCTATTTCTCTGAAGGAATCATCCTCCATAAAATTATTTGACATCATAATTCTCTCATCCATCTGATTTACAAGAGTAAAATCAACATCTCCTACCCCCTCTTCAATAGGCTTCTCTCTAAGCCTCTACCTAATTGCTTGAAAATACTTTCCCTTTTCCACCACCACTGCCTTTGCAAGGTCTCTCCTCACAATTTTTCTTGGTTTCTCAATTTTTTGTTTCTTTACTGGTGGCTCTTTGACCGACTCAACTTCATCACCACTTTCTATATCCATAATTGGATGGTCCACGAGCATGTTGCCTCGAGAAGACATTTCATCTTCTGGTTCTTTTTTCTCTTCTTCCTATTCTAGCAATTGTGACATCTGGTCCATCATATCATCATATGCATTAAGAATTTTTTCCATCCTACTGAAATAACCTTCTTGATGATAAAAACCTAGAAAACTAGGGTCATTTTCCTTGAATTATTGTTCTAACCTTATTAAGTTTCCATATTTTATTATTCTCTCTTGAACTACACTTCTCTTTGTCTAGTTTCTAACTACGTCCTCCTCATCAAGATATTCATGATCCTTAATGTAGGCCCATGGAGTAAATTTCTTCAATGTAAGCTTTAAAAATTATTCTGGATCACAGAACCTAGGGGAAGCTACTATCATCCTATATTGCTTTAACCAATTGTTTATCTCTTCTAAGGCCTTTTTTCCAATTTTAAAATCAAGCACTACCCACAACCTAGGCAAGAATGTACCCTTTCTGTGTGTTTCTAGGTATTCCTTATCAACTAAGGTCAATTGCCAAATGAATTCAATAAATGATAATCTAACATAAACAAATTTAAACAAAATAGGTTGAGGACACCCATTCATCCTCATGATAGTAAAACTATTAAAGAAATAAAATTTGCCCAAGTTGTGTGAAATTGGCCAATTAGGAACAAAGTGGTATGACCTCAAAATCCTCCTAACACCTATGGTAAGCCTTTATTTTATTTCCCCTAACATTTTTGTAATCGGTAAAACAATCCAATTTTGAAAACATAAAAAAGAAGAAAGGTAAGTGCTACTTTCCCACACCTTTGTCCATATTTTAACAAGCAATTGCATGCCAAGCTCCTCTCTCTGTAGGATCAACTTCGTATTCATCTAGTCTGCATTGTAGTATAGGATAAGGTGCATCAAAATAGAATAGTGCTTGAAATTGATAACAGAGATATCCTTTTGAATGTCCACCAAATCATCATGAATATGTTACACCAGGTACCCTAAATAGTCATAATCTATATTGACCTCTGGATGTTGAATATTCATCGCCATCATTAATAGTTCAACAAACATTGTGCTACTTCCATCCATCCCTAACACGTTGCACAACCCATGCACCATGTACTTCATGTAGAAATTAAATGTGTTCAAATCATAAGGCCCATCTACATTGTTTGGAATCAGAATTGGAGATCACCTAGCCCTGGGCATGTATCTGGGGATGGCATGCTTCTTTAACACATATTTTTGGGTCTTGCGGTTTTATTTTTCCTTCTCTATATCAATATATGTACATATTACATTGGATATCTTGAATGCCTCCACAAAACTAGATCTATTAATTGTTACTAGGGAAAACTCGTCTTTTCTTCTTATAACCCTAGTTATAGGGAAATAATCCTTATCTAATTATCTAACCAAGTCTACATCCATTTATACATCAGGCACAACTAATTTTGACATGTTGAATTCTTAGGGATTTGACATTGGAATCCCTTTCACCCTGTTACTCCAGGAATATAGAAATAGAGACGTGTCAGACGCGTTAGGGGTCTCTTAATTTTGACATTGACTGCAAGTATCTCTCCATGCATACTCGTTTAATGATAAACCATTTGAAGTGTCTGGTAAAAGCTCAATAAATTCCTTAGAATATTTCTTCTCTCCTATTTTTTTCTTCCTAGATGCCTGTGAGCTACCACTGGTTGCCACCTTACTCATTTTTGTAGAGAAAGAAACCCCAATCTACTCAATCAAGAAACTCAATACCTCCACCAACTCAAAATTTGCAATTGCAGAGATAAGCTCCCACTAGCACCACCAGCTCTCATACCAAAACTCAGAGATTAGATTGCAACTATGAAAAATATTTGCACAATCGTGCCTTTATAATTTTTCAAGCCTGAAGTAACTAGTTTTCATCTCATTCATTAATTCAAATCCATTCTACCATTAAAACTGCAAACTAGCTATGTAAAGCAAATGTGTCATTATGAGTTGTATGCAAAATTTAAAACTATACCATCTTGGAATAAAAATTCATTTTACTCAGAAAAAAGCGCCAAAAGATTCCACATGTCATTCAACCATTTTTTGATCTCGTGTTATTATACACCTCTGCAGTCACTGTCATGTCACTGGAACACATGGCACATAATCGTAATTTGTAAACTCTCGGCCCACAAGACTGCTTGTTATAACATCTTGCAACCCAGCGATCGTTGACACGAAACTACTAATCGCCAACCCACAAGCATCTCATGTTATTTGTATTAACCGATGTGATCTAGAGACAACCATCATCTTTAAACCTTTTGGACACATGGCCTTTTCTCATGTAACTATCCTCCAACTTGAAAAAAAAAACACTTTTAAAACTTGAGAGCTAGTGACAATCCTTAAATAAAGCCTCCATTATTTAAATTTTGAGCCAGCGAGAAAGAAAAAAGAATCCTTTTTTTAGTCATAAAGGTGAGACACATGGCATTGATTTTCTACCTTGCTGTCTGACATCACTTAACATTTTACAACCCTATGATCTTGCGACAAAGATAAAAAATAAGCGTCAACATCTCACTCTTTAGCTTGCAGCTTAATCAACACCTGAAACACTCAACCTTGCGAGCTGGTGATAACCACAAAACTTAACCATAAACCATTCACTCACTAGCTCGTGACCTAAAACCGCTAACATAAAAATGACTTGAGAACTAGCAAAAACCACCTAGAAAGACTTACTTGCTAATTCTCGCGGTTACTAAAGAAGTGACACCACTCAAACCGACAACCACACGACCATGGAAAAATTAACAATACACTCTAGCTCACCTACAATGAATACTAAGATTCTAACAGCCAAAGACCTCGCGACTAAAACCTTAAAAGAATAATCTATTTCACCTTGTGAGCCAGAGACAAAGCAAAAATAAACCTTTTGTTAGTTATAAAGGTGAGACACGTCGCACATGGCATTGATTCGCTACCTCGCAGTCTAACATCACTTAACATTTTACAACCCCGCAAATTGGCGACAAAGATAAAAATTAACCACTAACATCTCATTCGTTAGCTTGCGTCTTAATCAACACCTGAAACACTTAACCTCATGAGCTAGTGATAACCACAAGCCATTCACTCGCTAGCTCACGACTTAAAACCACTAACATAAAAATGACTTGAGAACTAGCAACAACTGCCTAAAAAGACTTACTCGCTAATTCTTGTAGTTACTAAACATGATACCACTCAAATCAGAAACCACACAACCAATGAAAAATTAACAATACTCTCCAAATCACCTAGTCCTACAATAAACACTAACATTCTAACAACTAGAGACCTCACAACTAAACCAGAAAGTAACACTCGCTAACTCGCCACTTGTAATGCTAAACATAAAATTGACCCGCGAGTTAGAGATAGAGTATGAAACTTGTTTGACCAACCATTTGATCAATTTTGACAATGACATGGACCAAGGATGCCCACCATGACTTAGCCAAAAAAAATATTACAATCCTAACTGTTGGTGTTTAAAAACATTTATGCTTTGAAAGATACCAATATACCTTGAGATTGATTTTAAGAGTGGTTAGCTCCAAATATGGGAATTTCTTTAAGGTAATTGGACCAACAATAGGGACAAGATTGCGCTCTGCACTTCTAGCTCTGCAAGACCAAGGCAGGTATACCTAATCCATATCAACATATAACTCTTTACAACTCTGGATTTTAACAGCAGATAATGGTAAGAAAGTACTAAATGATAGCCAATCATTCATTGACTCTCAATCACCATGAAGAACAATAAAAAACAAACACAAAACTCAAAAGGAAACTGAGATGGTTTTGATGTTTTAAAAGGGAAAAATAGAGCCAAATCCAACCAGACATATATCATTGTCGAATGTACTAGTTCCTGATCAGTACTTTATCTATTGGGCAATAGAGTCTACTACAGATATAGAACACAGAAACTAACTACTATCAAAGATTCAAAGCCATAAATATAGATAACCCAGACCAAACACTTCTTATAGGATCCTTATGTAGATGAACCAAATGAACCTATGTCATATCCAAAGCATTATTTTATTTTATCTTAGATAAAAACTAAGGACTAATGACATATACACAGACAAACTCTATGCAATGAATCAGAAAATTCACAACTCAAGAGATAGGGACCAAGGAGAGACTTGAATCTGGAATAGTGTATTAAGTATGAATAATCATGTTCCTGAATCAATCTATTTCAAAACATATACCACTTAAATAAATGAAAAATAACAAGACACTTCTATTCTATCTAGATACAGTCTAAATTTACATCTGATATATTCTCACTGGAATAAGTATGCAAATTAATGCTTTTTGTACTTCCCCCCAAGTTTCCAGTCCCTGCTAAATGATCTTGGAAATCCTTTTATAGAACAAGGATTGTAACAAGCCTCGCATCATTTGGGGTTAGGTCAAGAACCAAAACCTAATGACTCATATGAAAGACAAAATATGTAACAGAACCCACAACTGAGTTATTACAAGCTAATACCTATTGGATCATAGAGCCTTAGCAATAACTACATTATTATTTTGATTTGTGAAGTAACCTTTGTCTTTATTCCTTTCTACATAAAATATAATCTGTAGCCACCAGTCATCCTTAGGAAGTGTGAAGAACATTACCCTATGAAGAAATAATGGATGGAATGTCTTGTTTGCATTAATTACTCCAGGAAGACTTGGCCCTTCTGAACCACAAAACACCAACTGGCCCTTCTTTAATAGCTCAGCTCTAAAAGATTACAATCTGATCTTCAACCATTTAAAACTCTGGAACAAACCTTACATTAATGGTAGAAGAAACAAAAGAACTAAAATAGGGTTTAAAAAGGATTAATGAACTATTTAGAAACCCTAAAGAAATATTTTCCACATAAATGCACTTTGAGTCATTAAAATTCCCCCCTTGAGCATCTTTCGACTGCATAAATACAACCCAAAAGATCATATTCATCAATTTATTATCCATCAGCATGAATCGTAGAGCCACCACTTCAAAACCCCTGAGGAAAACATTTCAAAATTCAAATTTTGGTTGCAACGGCTACACCTAGCACGGAAAACCCTATCGATGACCCATATTTGAACTTATTTCAACTTTAAAACATAGTCATCGATCAATTTAAAACTCCTGCGAGCATTGAGATCAAATCTTCTACGTTTCCACCAGGCGTGATGCCTCAAATAATATCTTTCATGCATATCCTGATCAAGGAAAAGCACCTGTCATCCGATCAAAACAAACTTGTCCACCGCTTTACCTTTCCAAAGCTCTGGGCCCATGATTTGATTTGGACATGCATCATTCAGGCGTGATCCCACAAAGGATTAAACAGGATTCAACTTTGCATGGCGGGACATGGTGGGATCATGCATATTGTCAAATCCCTCTTGATCAAGTCAACCTTTAACTTTACCCAATCAGCTACCAGACCCACAATCAGGAAATTCCACATGTCAAACGATTGTGTTTCCTCTATGGATATCTTTCATGCTCATCTAGTTCAAGGAAATGTGACGAGCGTTAAATTAGATCAAACCTGCATTAACTTTACCTTCTTTAAGAAACCGGTCCCACAATCTGAGCTGGACACGCGGTAGATGGTCGCGGTTTCACAATGGATAAAATACCCTCATGTTTTGGATCAAGGAATAGTGTCGACCATCAGATGGAAACATATATGACCATACATTTACCTCTCTTTAACCCTAGGCAATTTTCACATGTCATGGAGTCGTAACGTCTTGAAGGATATCCTCCGATCATCATTCAATCAAGGCATAACAACAACCGTTGATGAAATCTGATTTGACGGTGCTCCAAAACTGCTGCTAGATTTTGAAAGAAAAGGGCCCGCCATCATCTGGAAATAGACACCTTGAAACCTGTTGGGAAGCCTTGAAGGATAAAGCAGTTACATCTTTTGATCACGGGATCACGCCCGTTGTTAGATCAAAAATAACTTGCTCGACAGCTGGGTTAAAATAAAAGGTTGTGGGGACTTTAGGACTTAGGAAATATTAATGTAGAAGCCGCTAGGACTTAAAGAACTATTATAAAATGGCCCCATGATGACAACCTAAAGCACATGGGTAAAGAACTTAAGTGATCAAAAAGGTAACTTGATTTTATAACAAAGACAACATACCTAGGGTTTAGGGCAAAAATGAACCAAGGGTTTTGGAACAAAAGCAACTAGGGCTTAAGAACCAGGTTCAAACATTGTATAAACATGAGCAACTCAGAACCAGTAGAAAACTTTTACAGTCCTAACCCTAACAATGTTGTTCTAACATTATGTCAAGCATTTAATGTAGAAAGGTTCTAACAATTATGCAGTATAAATAATTTTATGGATCTTGTGACACAAATTTTTGCATTTTATTTTAAGCATAATGTGGAGCCAATTTACCAAAGATATTAGATATTCAAACTTAATGTAGAACTAAATATATTCTCTTAGTTGTAAGAGTCAAGACTCTAAATTTCAAAAAATAGAACTAAAATATGTAGTTATAGTCAACATGCAGTTATAAATAGTTATCAGAAACTAAATTCTAATTGTTTACTAATAACTCAAAATGAAAATTAAAACATGAAATAAGTATTCATTTTGATTGACAATTTCAAGGAGCACAATATCAAAAATCATCAACTATAGTTTTGTAAATTGTAATATGACTCAAGAAGTGCGGTATAAATACCTAAAAATGACTACTAATTCACTTCAGTCTGAGGCTTTTATATCCCAAATAAACTCAAGATCCTGAACCTGACTAGTACTAATAGGTTCATCTTCATTCTCACTTGGGTATTCAAAAATTTCTTCATCTTCATTTTGAGTCTGAGATCCATCATTTTTCTTAGCACTAGTAGTAGCAGTAACACCACCATATTTTGAAGTGTTGCACAACACTCAAATTTCGTGCATGGAATTCAAGATTGTCAGTGCCCTATCATAAGGAAAATATCTGACATTATCCTGAGTTACAAACAACCTCAAGAAAGTTTCCAATTTTTTTGGCTAGCTTGTTTCTGATCTTTGATTTCAAAAGCCCTAATGCACTGAAGACTCTCTCATCTTCCATCGACCCCAATATCATTGTTTGACATAAAATAGAAAGTTTAAAATATTCTGGTATTGAATTATGCAATACTTCACTATGATCTATCATTTTCCAAAGCCTTGTTATTGATCCAAGTTCGAATGGATTCTCAAAGTTTTCCAACTATCGTTTCATACACAATGAAAAATGTTTACATTGTTTTTTAAGATGACTTGAATTTAAAACTACTTCTATTGGTTGTCCATTGCAATTTGCATCTTTTGAAAATGTCAATATCAATTCCTCTAGTTTTTTATGAAACACCTTTGCATGATTTGGATTATCTCCAAAGTCATGCCAAAATTGACGATACACATAAGCCATGGCGTCAAGTATTTCTTCTCAAGGGAATCTTTCATGAATCTCAGTTAAAATTTGGTATGCAATAGACTTCAAATTATCACTAACATATTTAACAATACTGTCAAAATCTTCCTTTTTAACTGGTAGTGCTCTGCCTTGCTTGCCCATCTTAGATTGGTGCGTTGGTATCTGAAACTAGTTTACAACTTTGTCTATTATGAGGTGTTGCTCGTACATTAGTCTGATCAAGGATTGATATTTCATTAGAAATTGTTCTTATTTTCCATGCAAGGAGATCCATCTGGTCTCAACATATTTTAGAAGCTTGTTTCCTATTGTTACTCCTTCGACAAAAATCTAAAATTCTACAAAATGTTTAGGACTTCAGAAAAAGTATGAGTCGAGCTCTAGATCTTCACATTTTGATACTATAGGGAAATTTCTTACAATTATATATGCCTAATTCACTTGGCGGGCCATGCAGTGAATGCCAAGCATGTATGGTGCAATACTAGTTTGTAATCTTGCACAAAGACCGGTCCTTTGGCCTTGCATTACTGCAGCTCCAACACACACCAACTTCTTGGAAATTGTCAAGTCGTCTATACCAAAAATCTCATTCAAATCTTTCTTAACTTCTAAATATAAATTTCTTTCTTTTGAATTGCCCCTCATTTTACGAACACAGAGTAGATGAGCTCGACAGACATGTTCTTTTACAGTATACACATGCATACAGATCCAAGCAGTGTTATCTACCGCAGTAACTTCATCTATGGATATTGAAATGAATTTTACTCTTTTACACTCTCTTGTAAATTTTTGTTTTCCACCTCAGTAAGATATTTTTGTATTTCCCATCCAGCGTTTATTGACCAATGTGACAAAGGATAGTGAGGAACCTTTCAAAAAAGATAATAAATTACTATATTCTTAGAAGTCTTTCACATGACGCCCTCTGGATAGAATATGAAAAATAACACTCATATCAAGTCTTTACTAGGATAGCATCTTTTGTTGCATGTTCAAGCCTGACCTTGATTGGATTTCCACTACTACCAATCAGTGTCATTTTGTGGTTATACTCTTCATATTCTACAACATACTTAACATGAAGACATTCTTCCTTTTATTTCAATCTCACTACTAGTGTTTCCTTTCCATCTATGGTTTTTTTTTCATAAACCTTAGCAATATGAATTTTGATGGTGTCAAGCTTTAGCTGCAACTTCTTCTCTCTTATAGTTTTTCAGCTACAAATCTTACACCTCTAATCTTTTGGTTGGTCATCATTGTTTGGAACTACTACAATGAATGGGTACTTTTCTACCCAATCAAGCTTAAAATTCCTTGTCATTTCCCACTCCCGCCCCATTTTTACTTTCCTTTTTATTTTCTTTCTACTAACATCAATATCATCTTCAGTGATAGCATTTTTATCCAACTAAATTATCTCATTTTGGGTATCCCTTAGAACATCTTCTATCGTATCAATATTGTCATCCTCATTTGATGCATTTAACTCAACAAAAATCTCACCTTGTGGTGGTGGTGAGCTACTGTGAATGGCTTATGCAAGTGCAGAAGTTGATGGACTAGAAACTTTTCCAATTCCAAAGAAATAATTTATGGTAGTATATCTAGGTTTTGGGTGTTTTGATGGCCTCCCAATCCCTTCACCACCCTGTGGATTATTACCCTTGTCTGGCCTCCCAATACCTTCACTTTCCTAAATATTCTTACCCTTGGCTATCCTTCTAATCCCTTCACCACCCTAAGGAGTCTCACCTGTGTATGACATCCCATTCCCTTCATCACCCTAAGGAGTCTCAGACTCACGCTTATCTGACATGGAAATCCCTTCACCACACTAATGAGTCTGAGTCTCACCCTTCTCTAACATCTCAATCCCTTCACCACCCTTAGGAGTCTCACCCTTGTCTGACATCTTGACCTCTCACTATGAATTAAAACTAATATTATGATCTATAAATAAATTATAGATCACCTTCAAGCTTTCTCAAAATCAAGAATCAGGAATGACAGGACCTGTGCTGCAAGATTGTATCTCTAGCCTTCCTCCCTACCATCAAATTCAAGGTTCCAAATAAAATTGATGTGAATCAAGAGCTCCCAAATTTAGTAATCAGACACAAAAAAATTGTAAGAAAGAGTGTTTCAAACTTCAAATTATATTTATATTAATATATAATTTCATTTTTGTTGAATTTTGCGGGCTTTTCAAAATACATCTCAACTTAAGTGGGGAAAATCAATTACCAATTTACCTGTCCAAGATTTTTGCCCTCTGATTTGCATGGAGGTGTAATTACTAATACTCATGGAAATTGGAAAAATGGTTATCAATTTATTATAACATTTTAATTTTTATTACCGAATTGGGCCTCATTAGCAACTATGTGTAGATTTTTATGGGCGAAAAAAGTTGACGCTTGCAATGCAGATTTAATAAACCATCAGCAAAATAGGTCTTGGATATAGAGTCATTTTAATATAACTAGTGAATAACGGAGGCGATTAAATACCCACATCCAATTGATTCTAGGCAAATATAACGGTCATCCACGTGAAACGGTATGTGGTCAATGGTGATTCTAAAAGACATCAGACTATTCCTGTAGGAATTCAGGATGATTTGGCCATGGTGGATGGTCCCTCATATTCTCCAATTCTCACTCAGATAAATCCCAAAATTTGCCAACATACAAGTATTTTCCACAAAAAAACACTCTGAAGAAATGTTCTTAGACAAACCAAATTCTCTTGAAGAAATCTATAATGTTATTCTCTCTCTAGGTAATGAAAAGGCATCAGTCCCAGATAGAATACTTGTAGAGTTTCACAAAACCAATCTGAACGGGATTGGTAGTGATATGTTACAAGTTTATAATGAGGCTATAGACAAGGCCTCTCTTGGTTCTAACATTAATGTTGGGCTTATCAAACATAGTCCCAAGGAAGAGGATAGAACAATAATAAAAAATTGGAGACCTATTACCCTATTGAATGTTTCTTGTAAGATTCTAGCCAAATTATTGGCCCTCAAACTTGAAAGCATTATTCCTAATATCATCAAGCCAACCCAAACTAGGTTTGTTAAAGGCATATATATTTTGGAGAACCTATTAAATTTTTTGGGAGGTGATGGATTGGGCCAGATGTTCTGAATAGCAGATTGGCATGTTGTTGTTAGACTATGAGAAATCCTATGACAAAGTTGAATGGAATTTTATCAAGATGATACTTGAGAGTTTGGATTTCCCCAATTTGTTCTTTAGAATGGTACAGACTCTGCTAAATTTATCTAGAGCCTGGGTTGAAGTGAATGGTGTGAGTTCTAATCCTTTTGAGCTTATCGAATCAATTAGATAAGGGTGTCCCTTAGCCTCATCCTTAGTTTTTATAGTTGTTGATGCCCTCTTCTACATCTTCTGATATAATTCCATCTCCCTAAGGTTCAAGGGGTGTCTCTTCCTAATAAGTATGAGCTCTCCAACACCTAATGCATAGATGATACTACAATTTTATTTGTGCTTGAAGAGAAAACCTATGCAATCTCATGAGAAAATTAGATATCTTTTGTGTTGCATTAGGTAGAAAAGTTTCTCTTCCCAAATCTATCCATTTAGGATGGCTAGATCACCCTCCTCACTGGTGTAATAATTTTTATCTGAACTAGGGAGGCCCAAACCATGAGGTAAAATATCTAGGTATCCCATTTTCGGTTAATCCCAACTCGCAAGAAATGTAGATATAGAGCAAAGATAAAATTGACATAAAGATGAATTGATGGAACTCTAGTTATCGGTCAATGGAAGTATGCAAAAAAGTATTATCCTCCTACACTATATATTACTCCTCTGCTTGGTTGTTCAACCAATCTCAGTTTAACAGTATCCCGAAGAAAGTAAGAGACTTTTTGTGGTCAGATGGTAGAGAAAATAGGAGGAAGCATGAGGTTAACTGGAAATGGTGCACAATGAGTAAAGAATTGTTAGAAATTAATCTTTACTTGCATTATGTAAGTAGGAGATTCCTATGGAATCCCTACACCTATTTTGTCCTCTTGTGAGGATAATTCATTTTATGTATCTTTTATTATCCCTTGGTTGTATT
>MU227688.1:442369-454703 GCA_018584345.1 Thuja plicata | reverse complement strand
AAGAAATATGCAAGATTAATCTATGAAAGGAAATATGAATCTAAATTAACATGAATCTACTCTAAATGGATTGCCATGGATGCATGAGAGAAGAAGACAAGAAGAAGAAGTTGCATGGTTCAAGCTCGAATGCTCAAACTCTCCTCCAAGATCGCTCTCCAAACCTGCAGCATCACAATAGCATAAAAGTGTATATCCAAATGAGAAGGAGAGGTTTCCTTTTAAAGAGCAATAGACGGTAGAGATTAAGAGGTAAAAAGAAATGAGCAATGGTGGAGGTTAAATCTTGGTTGATCCATGTGCTCATATCTTCAAAAGACAAAATCAAAGGCTATGATTAAGAGGCAAAAAGCCCACCACTTAGGAAGATGTGTAGAAAAAGAAACTTTATTTATTTTTATTTAATTTATTTCCTTTTTCAAAACAAAGAGGGATTTAAGTGGGGATTTTATTTAATTAAAAGAGGGATTTTCTTTTAATTAAATAAGATTATTTTATTTTATTTTATTTAGAGGGATATTTTAATTAAATAAGATAATATTATTTAATTAAGAGAGATTTTAATTAAATAAGATAAGATTATTTAATTAAAAAGGGGTTTTAATTAAATAAGATTATTTTATTTAATAAAAAGGAATTGTTTTCTTTTAATTAATTAAGATAATTGATGAAATTATCAAACCTTAGGAAATATTGAAATAATTGAATTAATTACAATTTGATCAAGGAAATTGATTTGAATTGAAAATGTTACAAAGCATTGATTCAAGAATTTGATAAATTGATAAATGGGGCCCATAGTCTAGGTGACCATTTTAGGGTGCATACATTTGCCCCTCTTTGACTAATGTGTGATCTTTATGGGAACACATGTAGTCAAAGAATGCAGTTGAAGTGTGAGATCAATTTGGGATCACAAAACAAGCCAAACGTGTGATCGACGAACGGGAACACATCAGGACAAAGATAAGTTGATTGAAAAAGACAAGGTCAACACCCATATAAATAGGTAATTGACATGTCCAAGATAAGAATATCAAGCAAGGTTGCCCCAAGTGAAGCAATTGATAGGATTGATAAAGCTAAATCAAGGATTGAAGTTTGATAGGTACTGCCCCCTCATGATCGAAATAAAAATGAGATAGAGGAGAAACAACAAATTGATATATTTGATCAAATCAAACTAAAAATAAGGTTCTTGATGTAAGATGAAAGATATAAGGATCAAAAAACAAAGGTGGATCATCAAGCACGAAAGATTATGCCCCAAGATTGAATTAGAAGAAAAGAAGTGGGGTGAAAGTGAATGGAAGATAAAAGTTTGGAAGAGATGGAAAGAAATGGAGAGAAGAAAGAGAATTTTCCTTAAGAAAGAGAATGCCCCAAAATCAATCAACTATTTAAGATATAAAATTTAGATTGAGATCATGAAAGAAGATAAGGAAATGAAGATCAAAACATGACCACAGTTGATTAAAAGTCCAAAAGAAAGATGAAGGAAAACCCTCTCAAACTCATAATGCAACCTAAAAAATGCAAATTAACATGAATTCTAACAATGCAAGCTACATGAAAATGCAAAGGTGTACTTGCAATAGAGAAACTGTAACATAGGATTTTGTGTTCATCATTCATTTAGAGAATGTTAAGGAACTTATTTTTATCATTGGGCCATTATTAACGAACATTGAAAAATCACATAATCATCACTAGTCACTAGCGCAACTACGAAGATATGAATGTGATTTATATCGGATTGGAATGTGGAAAGATTCTAACATAAGCATCAAAGACATAAAGGTCAAGATGACTATGATGTTAGCTTACCCAATTTAATGTAGCAAAACCATGCTCGCATCAAGGCATAGATGTCAGGATGACCAGAAGAAAAATTGTGCAAAAACAGTCAAGGATGAAGCCTCAAACCGCCTAAGTGTTTCAAGGTAACAACAAGAGACACTCAAGAGTTTCAAGACCAAGCCCACAAGCATAAAGCAAATAAAAACATGCCCCATGCCCCATGCCCCAAGTCCTCTAGCTATGCATCCCAGAGAGACTTATTAGACAAGGAAACTCAACGAAAATCAATAACAGTCAGCACACAAAGAAAATATCATGACATAGCTCAAGCATTAAGTGTTGTGTTTAAAAATTTAAGTGTGTTAAGTGATACTGAGTTCCGAGGATAAGGATCGAATTCTTTCAAGCAGGTAAGATCTCATAAAAAAATGGGTAAGATCAAATCGATAAGTGTTGAAAAACACTCGATGTCAGGGGTTGTATTAAAAAATACAGTTGGGGTGGTGTTGAAAAACACCGTTTGTGAGGTGTCCTAAAGACTAACGCATCCAAGAGACCAAAGCTAACACAGGTATGCCCCCTAGACAAAGACAAAGACCAATTATAGACCAAGGCAACAAGGACAAGGCATGATGGAGAGAGGCTAAGTGTCGAGGACATGCGCTAAGAAATAGGGTTGCAAAGGCCTTAAGTAGTGCCTTTTTCCAGGTTTTCACCACTTAGATTTTATTACAATTTTTTTGCTACCAAGGTGCCTGTTTCCAGGTTTTCACCGAGGCACTTTTTCTATTTTTTTTATTTTTTAATTTTTTTTAATTTTTTTTGTATTTTTGAAATATATAATTTTTTTAGAGATGCATCAAAGCGCCTATTGCTAGGTTTTCACTAATTTGATCATTTTTTTAGGACATTTTCTGATTTTTAGAATTTTTGACAATATATCATTTTTTGGATTTTTTCAGGATCAATAAGTATGTACAAAGGATGCCCCTAGACAAAATGGGCATCAAGGATAGAACTTCTTCAGGTGCAAGACATTGATAGGATTAGGGAGCTTCTCTCCCTCTACTGTAGAAAGAAAATAAGCACCTGACCCTAAAGTTATTGTAATGATGTAAGGTCCAAGCCAATTAGGTTCAAATTTGTCATTTTGATCTTTATGATGTTGATTCTTAGGATTTTCAGTAGGACAAGATCTCCCACTTGGAATTCTCTAGGGTGAACCTTTTTGTTGAAGGCTTTGGACATGCGCTTTTGATAAACCCTCATATGGTCAAATGATGTTTGACACTTTTCATATAGAAGTTCTAACTCTTGAAATCTCATAGCGCGGTAGTCTTCATCTGTAACTAGACCTTTGAGGGAAACTCTAAGTGAAGGAATCTCAACCTCCAAAGGTAACACTACTTCAGTGCCATATGTAAGAGAAAAAGGAGTCCCCAATAGGAGTACAAATACTCATTCTATAGGCCCACAATGCCAGATTTATCTGTAAGTGTCAATCTCTACCATTCTTACAAACTGTTCTATGTAGGATTTTAAGAATGGTTTTGTTTGATGCCTCTACTTGACCATTTTCTTGTGGGAAGTAAATGGAGGACTAATGTTGTTTAATCTTGAATTTCTTGCAGAGTTGTTTAAGGTCCTTATTTTTGAACTAGCCTTCATTGTCAGTGATAATCTTGGAAGGCACTCCATATCGACAGATGATATGGTTCAGAATGAATAGAGAGACTATCTTGCCCGAGGCAACAAAAAATGGGACAGCTTCTACCCACTTGGTGAAGTAATCAGTAGCAGTGATAATAAAATTGTGTCTACCTGATGAGTTGGGATGAATCTGCTCAACAATATCAAAGGCCCAGCGTTGAAATGGCCAATGAGATATAGAAGGAATGAGCGCCCTACCTGAAGCATGTATCAAGTTACCATGTTTTTGACACTTTTCACATGATTTTACAAAAGCTACTGCATCAATATGCATCGTAGGCCAATAGTACCCTGTCCTAAGCAACCTTTGGGCCATGGCAAGACCATTGGAATGTCCTCCATAGATGCCCTCATGGATGTCAACTAACGCTTGGTCAGATTTTTCCTTTTCTAAGCATCTAAGAAGTGTTCCATCTAGACCCCTCCTATACAAATCACCAAAGATAAGGGAATAGTGAGAGGCATTTCAGTTAAAGGTTTCAGGTATAATTCCATCACGAAGGTATGAGTAAATGGCACCATAATAGGATGACTCATGACCAACAAGGGTACAAATGAGATGGCTTTCTGGGGAGTTGTAGATAGGGTGATGTAGCTCTTCCACCAGGAATTCAAATATGGATTCGTATTGCTCTAACTAAAGGAGTGAAGCAAGTGTAGCCATAGCATCAGCTACTTTTTTTATGCTCTAGGGATTTCCTGAAACGTGACAAATGTGAAGTATCATTTCAAGGAATCAACCATTTGCTTATAAGGTACCAGTTTCCCATTTTTTTTTTGATATTCATCATTGACTTAGTTGATTATCAGCTATGAATCCCCATATACATGTAACTCTATGATTCTCCATTTTATGGCCATCTTAAGGCCATTTGTTAAAGCTTTATACTCAGCAATGTTGTTTGTACATGGGAACAATAACTTGTAAGATTTAGGAATCGTGTACCCATGATGAGGAAAAAACAACACACCTGGTTCAATAAGCACTGAATATCTATCTTGAAATTAGCTAGGGAGACGATCGAGTACCTCATCCTTAGACACCTCAAAGAGGTTTTCACCCTTGGATACACCATTTCTTTTTACTTTTTTTTAGTTTTGACACTGCCACACAGTGGTTTTCGCCATCAGAACTCCTATTCTTTTGATTTTCTTTTATTTTTATCTTGTGACTAAGGTACATAATGTCTAGCTATGTCATGTTGGTAGCTGGTTCACTGGTGGAAGAGACTACGGGTTCAATGGCATTTAGATAACAGGCTATCTCATAATCATTTTGAAATGTTAAGAGCTTAGGTTCTTGATAGCATTGGGACCAATCAATGAGGTCAGGATGAAAAAGAGGCAAGTCAACAATTGGTTCAAGGATATAAATATGAATGATATTATCGCTAGTGACCAAAGAGTCAGAGTCCGTCCAGTATCCTTCTAAGCTACCCAAATCAGGATTCATCCTAACAAGTGAAGAATCATCCACTAAGGAAATACATGGGTTCAAATCCACTAATCCTACATGTGACTCATCGACTACCTCGAGTTGAGAACTATAAGTGTGGATAACATCAACATCCATGTCAACTGTGGAAGGCTCTGAGAAGGAGTCCCATTCATACTCATATGAACTTGTGCCTAAACTATGACTAGGATGTTTACACCATGAAGGTTTGGTACATCTTGATGTGGAAGGTCTAGTGCCACCTTCTCTTTCCATTAAATGAACAAGATTCTTTCATTAACGTTCTCTGAAAGGATCTTCTACATCTTATTCTTGTTCTAAAGTTGCAATCGACGCATGAGTGACCAGAATATCTGAATCTCCCCAGAGGATTTTAGTGGAAGGGACCCAATCTTCACACATGTCTTGTTGATTTGTCAAACTAGGTACATATTCTGGTTCATCTTCACTATCTGACTTATCAAGGATATGAGTAGTGTACTTGTTGTTATTCTCAAATCCTAGGCCAACCGGTTTCTTAGATTTGCATCCAAAAAGAGCATGATCAAGAGGTTTGGCTCTAGCATCTAGTATGTGATTAAGAGGGCCATGTACGGGATAGCTCATCTATCTGAAAAAAGTATACCCTCATCCGTAAGCTTTAGGAGAGGGAGATAAGTTCTCATTGTGCATATATTTCTCTTCTCTATAGATCTAGTCTCTAACTAATGTCTCTTCTTTCTCATCTTGAATAGGCACTGAGGACTCCACAAAGGTGCCAAATAAAGTCATAGCTGAAGAGGAAGGTCTCTTTTCTTATGAAGGCTTGCCATAAGACCAAGGTGAAACTGGTAATATTATGAGGGAGTTGATTTGATACCCACCCATGCCAAGGTCTATCGACTTGAGCTTGTCTTTACATTCAGCTAAGGTTGCATCAAAGTCTTCTACTTCTCTATTGAGGGGAACATGAGTTCATGCTAAAATTGAGTTAACAGATAAAGTGTTATCCCCAGATATACAAATCTCTATTCCATTCTAGGGGAACTTAACACACTAATGATAGGTAGACGGCACCTCTTGCATATCATAAATCCACGGTCTACCAAGTAAGATATTATATGCAAGGGAGCCAGCATCAACTATTTGAAATAAAATGTATTTTTCAACAGGGCCAATCCTAACAGGAAGGAAGGCCAACCCCTTGTAACTTATTTCCACCTCATCATAGGCTTTGATAGTGATTTTCCTAGTATCTATGACTTTTTTTTAATAGCCCAACTCTTTCAAAAGACTAAAGGAACAAATATTAAGCCCTGCACCCCCATCTATCAACATGTGCCTAACACAGGTTTTGTGGATCATGACCTCAATATGAAGATAAATATTGTGTGGGTGGCTCAAAGCTTTATCATCATCCTCTGAAAAGATAAGGTAATGAGGGCTAGCAATGTGATTAACCATGTTCTGGAATTGATTGACATCTAAGTTGTTGGGGATGTTTGTCATGCGCAAAGCATCCTCAAGGACTTGCTTGTGTCTTGAGGACAAATCTAAGAGCTCAAAGATCAAAATCTGAGTTGGGGTTCTTTGCAACTAATCAACAGGACTATAGCTTGACTTAAGATTAACTGTTGGTTTTGGGGTGACATTCTTGGATGTCACTTGCTTAGTTTTACTCGGTTGACTCAAATTGGGTCCTCTAATGATAACAGGACCTTGACTTTGTGTGACAGTATTGAGGGCTTGTGAGGATGCTCTAGAGTTAGGACCCCTTAGCACCATGATGGGTTCTTTATCAAAGATAGGAGGAGAGCCCATGTCTAGATCATAACCATAGGGATCTTTACCCCTCATCATATTGACATTTTCTTCTACAAATTCAAGCATGTTGATAGTATTCTCCACATCTGTGTAAGTGTGATTGATCTCATCTTTTCCATTCTTAGCTTTAGAGGTTTTCCCCTTCTCATACTTGGGCAACAATTCTTTGAATGCCTTATGATTGGCGTTGGTTTTCAATCCATCTATCTTAAGTTTGCCACTCTCAATGAGATCTTGAATAAGATGCTTGAGTTTGTAGCAGTTTTCAATGTCATGTCCAATACCATTGTGAAACTTGCAAAATGCCTTCTCATCCCACCAATGTAGCTTAACATCAGGTATATAATGTTTCGCGGGGTCTTGAGGATGTGCAAGGTTGTTATCAATAAGCATTTTCAAGACATCATCATATGAGTCACCAAGCTTTGAAAATTGATGTCTTTCTTTCTTAGGCCTATCTTGGTATCTCGGCTTGCTCTCTTGTTGATTAGATGTATTGAGCTTCATGGCTTGAATAGCACTAGACAAGTGGAGCACGGTTTGATCTTTGGGTTGAGAGGAGTCCACAACTCCATCATTGACCACTTTTTTGTTCCTATTCCAGTGTGAGTTCTTCCATTTATCCTTGTTAGAGTTGTTGTTTTAACCATTGTTGTTGTTGTTTCCATGTTTGGTCAAAATTCCTTGTTCTTTTAAAACATCCTCAATCCTACATGTGGTTTCAGCCATGGTGTCAAAGGAATCAAAAACCATCTTCCTAACTTCATACCGCATTTCGGGAATCAAGTTGCTAACAAGGATGTCAATCTTTTCATTTTCAGGAATGGTTCTAAAGTAGTGAGAGCATTATCATCTCCACCTTGGCGAGAAAGTGACAAAGGATTCCCCTTGATTTTGCTTTAAATTGCATAAGTCCAACATGGTGATAGATCTTGACATGTTTTACATAAAGTGTTGAACAAATCTGTGGACAAGCTCTTTGGAAGCCTTGACGAGAGGAGTTATGTTGGTGAACCATTCCATCGCTTGACCCTTAAGACTCCTTAGGAACAACCTCATGAGGTACAAGTCATCTTGATGGAACTCAAAACTTGTGGTATACAATTGGCGCACATGATCATGTGGATATCCATTTCCATCATACTTGTCATATTGAGGGATCTCAACCTTTTTAGGGAAGTCTTTCATGTTAACACTTTTTTTAAAAAGGATTAGGACAAATTAAATCAAGTGAGAATGAATTCTTGGGTGCTAACATATTTTCCATCATGCTCTTAAGTTGTTTGATCTCCTCTTCTCGAGATGGACCTTGCTTCTTAATCTTCTTGTCCACATCAAAGTTGTAGGGGACTCTAGCACCCTTGTTGATTAAACTCTCTAGGAACTTGTCTTTGTTTTACTCTAAATATTTCTCCACATACTGCTAGAAGAGTGGCTCTTGTTTCATTTTCATGAATTCTTGGGAGGTGAGGTCAAAACTTGAGCTACTGCCCCCATATTGTGAACCATGATGAGCACATTGTGAAGGTTTTTTTGAGTTCCTAGGAGGTGTTTTTCTCTTATAATGATCATGTCTTAAATCCCTTCTTCCTCTAGGGATAGGATATCATGATGACATCCTTGAACATCTTCTACTTTGTGGAGTCTCAAGAAGAGTGGATAGAGGAGAGTTATTTCCACCACTAACATGCATGTTATTAAATTGGTCATTAAGTCAATGAGCCAAGAGTCTATATTTCTCCTCTTGGAGGGATTTATTTTCTATTTCCAACAAGGTTTGTCTCTCCAACTCTAAGAGTCTAAATTATTCTTCCTTTTCAGCTTGTTCATCTAGGAAGGCTTTCTTTTCATGCTCGATTATCTTGAGTCTTTCACTTGTGTATCTCGAAGATGTTTTGAGTGGTGAACTTGGTCTTGATGTTGAAACAAAATATTGGTGTATGTTGCATTTAAACAAGTGCCATAAAGTTCCTCATCTTGGTTTTCAGGTTGTGATTGCTCATCTTGATAAGCTTGCCTCTTACCTCTCTCAGCTCTTTGGTGTGCATCTAGATATCTA
This sequence comes from Thuja plicata, assembly GCA_018584345.1. NCBI lineage: Eukaryota > Viridiplantae > Streptophyta > Pinopsida > Cupressales > Cupressaceae > Thuja > Thuja plicata. Next base: position 445,875 of record MU227688.1, on the reverse strand, counting down.
GTTGAGATAAGGGGTGAAGCTGGTCGACTGTAATGAGAGGAACCACCAAACGAAATGGTATCTCTATGTTTTGCAAATATGTCATCAAGGCATTTATCCATGTCTCCCCTCTCTCATCAAGTCATTGTGTAACTCATTACATATTTGAGAAAGAAGATGATAAGGGTGTACCCAACTTACTAAGGTGACTCTTGGAGTCAAACCAAACTTCTGAGTCTTTCCTAGGTGATTGATCAAATATGGGTTCTTTTCCCTTACATTTTTGGCAAGTTTGAATTAAGGGTAATTGGTTAAAGACTACTTGAGGTTGTTTTCCTTGATCTACTTGATATCTTGTTGTAATTGGCATGAAAGAAAAGATACTAGCTGATAGGATGACTCTAAGAAACATCGGTACCAAACTAGGATAGTAAAGGCATTCACTTGTCTAAAAGAGAGATGATAAGATAGAATTTTGCAAAGGGTGTAAACCAACACTGCCACAGAGGTGCCCACTAAATGGGTGAATACCCTAACACATATAGATCAGGAGGATGATTTACCCAAGTTATTTCAATTAAATTGAATTTGTATGAAAGTGAATGGACAAGAGATTACCAAAACTCTCCAAGTGTGTTATCAAAGAATCTAAAGGTTTATCTTCTCAACAAGAATGATTCCTAGCTCACCAATTCCAAGCAACGTCACTTGTGAAATCAAAGGTTACTAGTTCAAGAGGTCAAAATGCAAGGATCCAAAGCATAAACAAGCTTCTAACAGTGGAGTAAGTGACCTAATCTGATCTAGATCAACCAAGAAAGACAAAAAATGATACGATAGAAAATTGGGCAAGTTGACAGTTTGACACTTAACAATGCAAATTTGTTGATCGTTTTTATGTTTGTCTTGATTTTTGGTGTATGTTTTGATGTTTCACTCATGCCAGACACTTCAAGCAGATTGTTTGTTGTATATAGAATAGTCACTACACAACCTAGGTAAGCCAGGGCAATATCTATTGAATTCCCACTTGAACCAAAGTTCAGCCATGTCTACTCATAGTGGACAACTTAGAATCTTGGAGGCACGGGATCCTCCTTACAGTGCACTCACTTCTTAGGCACACCAAGCTTCAAATCCCAAGGGAATCACTTCCCAAAGGACCGTTGTCTCTACTAAGAGCCATGAAAATGTGGGATGTCTTAGTTAGTCTCTGACCTTTCGCGCTAATAGATAGAGGATTTTTGGTCACTAAAACAAATTTTGTAGTCAAGGCATCCATTCAAGTGGTTGTGATCAAGTCATTTTCCCAATTAAGGGGGCTCTCCCAATCCTTTCAAAGGAAGGTTTTCACCTTAACAATATAGGGACTTTAACACACCACTAAGGTACTACAGGAGATTTTGGTTGCCACAACAAATTCACACCTGTCCACTGTGAGACTAATCACAATGGTATTTTTTGTATACCGGTTTGGAAGGGCTTAGCTTTAGCCTGTTACTGGTTGGGCAATCCACTCTCACTGGCTCTATTAAAGAACTTGGGAGGTAGCCACACTAGAAGAATTATAAGAATTTATCTTGCACCCAAGATCCACAAAGGCAAGGGGAGAGGATACGTTCATATAATTCTTAGGATTACAATCTAAAAGATACTTCAAACACATAAGAAAATGACAACAATGCTTCTAAATTTTTTATCATCCCAAAGAAGGGCGAGAGCATAGTTTCCTAACATCATTGTCATTCCTAAAATACCAAAATAGAAGTTCATTTTAGAATTCTTGCATGTGGGTTCCTATTGTAATAAAATAAAATAAAATGCAAGTACCAAGTTTAGCATGCTATCGATCAAGGCAACCTGCAAGACAATTCGTTAGTAGTCTTTGTTTGAGTATTCTTTTCAATGCCATGCAAACCACATGCTAAGTTATGCAAACCCTATTATATCTTAAAATCAATTGTTAGGAGCAATAATAACCAGCAAATAATCTAAATGACAACTCATATCATGCATTGAACCATATGAAAAATAAGTGCAATCTAATCATTAAATGCCCTTTTTCAATTTTGATTTTTGACCTAGTCAACAAGATTGGACCTATATGACATGAATTCATATCCCAAACCCTAAATACAGAAAAGAGACCACTGTTAAAAAATAGAGATATTTCCAAAAATGTCAGAATTTTAAAAATATATTTTCATTTGTGCCCTAGGGAGTCATTTTTTCAAAATAAACTAGTTTTCATAAATCGACCAAATGAGCTATGATATTGCATCCAAATTTAAAACACTAAGAATGGACCCCCTGTAGAATTTAAATACCTTTCCAAAAATGTAAAAATTTCTAAAAAATGTACTGATTTGCACTGAAAATTATTTTTTTTATGAAAAATAAAGAAAAAATTGTAAAAAAATCATGATACCTCAAAAAATTCTAAATTTTTTACTGAAGCTTCTCTGGTATGTCTCCAACCTAAAAAAAAATTAAAACTGAAACTCCAAGCCGTTTGGGAGATATGATCAAATCTTTGAAAATCTAAGGTTTTCGTCTCCAAACAAATCTACACAACTGGGTTAGCTCCAAAAATAATCAAAACCAACATGTAAAGGTGGGTTCCCCACGGTGGGTGCCAAAAATGTGTGCTAAAAATGTGACACACTTCTATTTGTCATTATATTCAAGATTGCTCAAGAATGAGGTCTCAAATGGTGACTCATAGCTCCCTATTCATGGAGTGCAAGGGTTTGTGATGAAGGCCCTCAATTTAGACTTAGTTATGCCCATACAAGTACACCATGAAATGAGAGATTCAAAGAGGAAGAGAAAGAATGCTAGTCTCCATGATCATCAAATATGCATTGCAAATGAGAATGAAAGCTATTTTATATGATAACAATGCATGGAAGGAAACTAATCTATATGATAACAATGCATGGAAGGAAATATGCAAGCTTAATCTATGAAAGGAAATATGAATCTAAATTAACATGACTCTACTCTAAATGGATTTTCATGGATTCATAAGAGAAGAATACAAGAAGAAGAAGTTGCATGGTTCAAGCTCAAATGCTCAAACTCCCTCCAAGATCACTCTCCAAACCTGCAGCATAACAATAGCATAAAAGTGTATATCCAAATGAGGAGAGGTTTCATTTTAAAGAGCAATGGATGGTGGAGATTAAGAGGTAAAAAGAAATAAGTAATGGTGGAGATTAAATCTTGGTTGATCCATGTGCTCATATCTTCAAAAGGCAAAATCAAAGGCTATGATTAAGAGGCAAAAAGCCCACCACTTAGGAAGATGTGTAGAAAAAGAAACTTTATTTATTTTTATTTAATTTATTTCCTTTTTCAACTCAAAGAGAGATTTAAGTGGGGATTTTATTTAATTAAAAGAGGGATTTTCTTTTAATTAAATAAGATTATTTTATTTAATTAAAAGGGATATTTTAATTAAATAAGATAATATTATTTAATTAAGAGAGATTTTAATTAAATAAGATAAGATTATTTAATTAAAA
>MU227688.1:426815-442319 GCA_018584345.1 Thuja plicata | reverse complement strand
TTTAATTAAATAAGATAAGATTATTTAATTAAAAAAGGATTTTAATTAAATAAGATTATTTTATTTAATAAAAAGGAATTGTTTTCTTTTAATTAAATAAGATAATTGATGAAATGATCAAACCTTAAGAAATATTGAAATAATTACGATTTGATCAAGGAAATTGATTTGAATTAAAAGTATTGCAAAGCATTGATTCAGGAATTTGATAAATTGATAAATGGGGGCCCATAGTCTAGGCGACCATTTTAGGGTGCATACACATAAAAGCACTGAGAGGGGGCTAAATCAGTGTAAATAGGTAATGAAAAAATTCAACCAACAAACTGATTATGCTTTTAAGTAACTTCCACAAGACCAAACAAGCAACTATAACTGTGCAATAGAAGTAAAGTAATTCAATCAATCACCAAGCATAAACCATTACACCATAATTTTTATCATGGAAAACCTTGTAAGAGGGAGAAAGTCATAGTGGGGATGACACCCACAAATCTCTTCACTACAGTAAAAGAGTTTCCCTGCTAGGAGCTTAAAATACCCTGTTAGGGGCTTACCCGGTTAAGAGTGACTAGTACCTTGTTAGAAGTATAAAGAGACCTGTTAAGATCTACCTCGCTGGAGGATTTAGAAATCCTTCTTAGAAGTTACCTTGTTAGAGGATTTTTACAAAAGACTTTTTAAGCTCCACTCTATTAAGGTATTTAACCTTGCTAACCTTTTAGAGTAAGCCTTGAGCAATGAATTCAAAACACTGATCTAGAATGTCACTTCTTGCCTATAAGATCCAATTCAGTCTCTAAACTCTTCACATAATACTTTGTCTTTGTCTCTAATAGCAACCACCAAAATAATATCAGCAACCCTTAAATCATTGATTTGGCATTCCTTTATATATCTATTTTTAAGCAATTAAAACATTAAAAACAATCCACAAGTCGTCCCTCAACTTTGACTTAACTCATGAAAATTTGCATCAATAAAAATTAACATGTCGAACCAAAAACATAATACAAACATTTAATACAAAATATTAACATTAACTTAACCTCCTTGACCATCTGATCACCAGGAACCAGTCAGTAACTCAACTGGTTCATATAGAACAATCACCAAAATACTAACTTTCACAAAATGTTGAGTTAATTGTCGGGGTCATACGTATGGACTACTCTAACCATAGGGATGTGTTGGTTTTTTTTCTTGCTACCCTTAATTCTAAAAGATCACTAATATTTATTATGAGTGTCAAGGAACATAATTAAATCAATCATTACTTCGTCCATAAACAAAGACAAGAAAATCCCAACAATAACAAGGTCACTGGACCTTCTACACTTCAAGCTCTATAAAACTTAGGTGGGTATACCTTTAATTCATTTACATACTCAAATAATCCTCATAAAAATTCCTCAGCAGATGATAACATGGACACTTAAGATAAACCTCAATAATTTATCTAACAAACAAAAGATGTGACTGTTTTATATTTTAATTTTTGTTTCACTGTACTTTTCTTGTGTCATCTATGACCAGTGCCTAATCCATTTTGGGTTACAAAGTCACAAAAAAGCAAAAAATATTTGATAGAAAACTTCACTAATTGCTCAACACAAAATATGAAGAAAATATAGCTACATATAACTTCTTAATTCTTTCCTTGAAAGATAGCAGTAGATAACAAACTCATTTCTGATAACTCAGAGAAAAATAATTGAGACAAATCCTTAATTTGTATTCAATTCATAAAGAATTCAATTTGATACAAAGACATGTCATCAAACTTTATTTGCTAATTTACCATCAAACACCATACATGCTTCTCAGAGAATGCATAACTTCAAATGTATTATATTGTATTTAACTAAACTGAAATAGCATTGAAAATTGGGAACCTCTCTCAAGTGATCATGCAATTCCTTTTATAGACTAAGGAATGCAACAAGTTGTTAGCACTTTTTTCATGTAGAATCTCTATATAGCTTATCAAGCTTGACCCTTAGATTCTCAATTCTTCATTCATATAGGGAAAAGGCTAATTAACAAAGATATGATCCTTCTTCACTTTGAGCTCCACAAACGCAGGCAGGCATACCTTTCACAAAGTACTAATTCTTAGTAAATCTAATAGTAGATAAACTGATTCATTCTTGTTTTGTGCTACAACGGTTGACAACACACCTTTCAGATGAGTATTACCAACCTTATGTAGAGCTTAATAAGCCAAACCATGTACTTAACAAGAGCTACTATTAGTGTAATAAGGATATTCATCCTTCTTCCTTTTAAAGTATATGACTCATGAAGGTTAACCTGATGATTCTCTCTTCAGGGAATTAGTAAAATGAATTGTATCCTTTGAATACAACTAACCAACATGAAAGTTCCAAATAACATAAATGTAAAGATTAATTTGATTTATGATTGATGATGAAAAATACTTATCAGAACTTAAACCAGTGCCTAATCCTGGGTAAAGAGTCAAATGAGGTATAAATCCACAGAAAACAAGTTAATTAGAACACAAATGAAACCCCAGATAAGATGCCTTACAAACTACACTCTCATTTTCACATCCATGTATCAAATTCTCATACTAATATCCAACCTTAAGGAAACTACTCACAAGATAAACTCCTTCCTTGAAGGAAACCTATAAATAGTCACACAGTTACCTTATAACTAGCGTGTTTGAGATGCCTTACAAATTAAACACACAAGAGCATAAACATGAGTACAAGAAGACATCATAGATCTGAAACAAGAAATTCCACTGTATTTTTATTAATATTCTTCTACTTCAATATATTCAAGATAAACAAAAACTTGGAAAACAAAACAAAGTTTGAAGTCTGCCCTGCATTTGTAAATTCACCATCCTTTACAATGTCTTACAATTTTCAATATATAGTATGCATTAGTCATCTTGGAATCCTTAAAAATCAAGGATGCAACAAGCTTTGGATGACTAAGCTATAAGACAAAACATATGACTCATACATAAGACAAAATAATAAGTTGAGTGATAACCACTTTATTACAAGATTTTCTCAAGTCCTTTGTCTTTTGACCGCCTAGTTATTACAACTGCTTTAAAGTTGTTCAGAAGCTGCCATCTATAATTTTTTTCTATGGTCATCTTATGTATGATCTTCTGCCCTTGCCTATTTTATTTAAAATTGTTTGGAAGAACTATCATTTGTTGTTTCTATGCCACATCATCTTCTCCTTGGTTAGTTGCATTGTACTTGTCCTTCCAAGAGTTCAACACCTTGTCACTTGGCCAAGGTAAATGCATAACCTCATCCTTTTTGTTGTTCATCTCATCCTAACTGACCTTTACTTTCTCAACTTCCTCTTTCCAGAATTCAAAAAATGACCTGGCCTTGCCAATGATTTCAACAGTTTGGGCAAACAAAAGTGTGCTTTCCAAAGTGATAACACTGTTGGTCCTTGTTGCCAATGCCACATTCATATATCTCATCCACAAGGATTATTTCTTGATCTCACCACTTTTCTTGAAAATATTAGGAAACATCTCATAACGATCTTTTGAATATTCCCTTCTCAAAGTTTCTACCTTTCTTAAGATGATGCTCCTCTTTATGTCTAAATGCATTAGCAATTTGAAACATTTATAAGTGCTTGTTAGTACAATTTCAACATTGTTTTCCACTTTGGACGTAGAATAGAAACACTTTAATTATGCCCTTGTTCCCTTCCATCTATCCATGATTAGGTTCCATTTATCCTTATCTGTATTGAACTCATCCATTATGCTAATAATTTTCCTTCCTTGCAAGTAAATGGCAGCAAGACTTAAATCTTGAGTACATTTCATGAGAGTAGAATGTATCTTATCAGCATACCTTTGCTGTATCCATGCCTTTGCTTCTTTAAATGTTGCACAATCCTCATCCCATTTCTTTCTTGATTTCTCTAATTTAGTCCTCTCAGCAATTAATATGTCTCTCTCTAATTCCAAATCTACTTGTGTAGTATGACTTGATGGCATAGGAGAATGAGGATAAGTTATAATTGGACTGGATGAAGAGGGTTGATATGGATCCTGTGTTATCATCCTTTGAGGAGAGAATTGAGTTTTTTTTTTACCTTCCAATATAGCAATTTTCTTGTCCTTTTCAATAGACTTCATCCTCTCATCATTGTATGCCTTCATGACTACTTCAAATTGTGCTTTAAGGCCTTTAATCTCTTCTTCCTTTTTCTTTTCCACCTTCATATTGAATTTTATAGATTCTAATGTGAGGCTAGCAGCCTTGACCCCTGAAGTGTCTGCGACTCTTCTTACTACTAAGCTGCCAGAATGTTCAGCTAGATCATGTCCATCAGTCTTCTTATTGTCCCTTTTCTTGATTGACCACATTACTAGTGATGCATGATCTTCATTGAATTTTACACCTATGGACACTCCACTAGTATGCAGTGGTTTAGTCTCCTTCCTGATGGCATTAAAGACTATTGCATCAGCAATATCCCATTCTAGGAGAATTAGGACTCCTTTCCTGACCAATTCACGGCCTTCTTCAAGAGTAATCTCATCAAATTTAGATACCATTTCCTGCTTTACCTCCTTTTCAATTTCATCTCTATCCTTGTTAGGTTGATCCTTTTTCCTCTGCTGGCATGTTTCCTTGAATTCATTAATGTGAATTCTCCAGAGAAATTGAATAAATTCTCTTGCTTTAATAAATTTATCATCTGACAAAAATTCATCACTAGCTTTCTTAGTGATGGGATCTAACTCCTTTCCAGCAAACTCAGCCACTGTCAGACCCATCTCTACATGTTTGGGAGCCTCTGGAATCCCTTCTTGCATTTCCTAAGGTGTGACAAAAATATGCCCTATATTTCCCATTTGTACCAATTGCTTGCTCATCCATGTGCAGGGGAGATTGGGAAGGGGAGTCAATATTTTCTTTTTGTTGTTATCCTTCTTCCCTCCTTTGCCTTTTAGGAGATGGCAATGATTAGACATCTAATTCCAATGGTCTTTTTCCTTTTGAAATAGGGGTTGTCTCTGTTCTTGACATTACCAAACTATACCCCTTCTTCTACTATAAAACATATCTACCTGGTGGAACACCTCTAGCGGGGATGATCCTACTTAGAATTGCCTTAGCCTTTCCTGGCTCTACTTCCATAGCCTTTTCCTTCTTTTGATTCAAATCCTACATAATGTCCTCAAACATTGTCATTAATGTGTCAATCTTTTGGGCCCAGGGATTGAATTCCTTCAAGGGGTCATATCCTTTATCAAAATGTTGGACAAAGTCCAGATTCTTTTTATAAATCAGCTTTGATGATCCAAAGTCAGACATTTTATTCTCTTATTGAACATATCATTGATAAAAGCTTCATTATTAGCACACCTCCATACTGATGTTGTCATATGATAAGGTTCTAAGTATTGGTGTAACTGTGTCCATCCCCCTTTTGTAATAACAAATTGATGCACAATTGTGATGGTGGGGAAAATGGCGCCCCTTCCTTTTCCTGTTAGTGCATCATCCTGTAAGCCACCAATTTGTCTAAGTATTTCTACAAGGCCTATTTTGAGAGGAACCTGATAAGACAGGATATTTGGCACTCCTTTAAAACCATACACTTTGAATATAGTTGATACAGGGTATAAGATGATATCACCCCAATTGTGTACTATTTGTAAGGATGGAGAAAACTCCTTTGGTCTCAATAGACTCAATAAACCTTTAGGGATCCTAGGGTTCTCTGTGAACAACAAGGCTCTGAGCCTGGAGGCAAAGTACATATCAAAGGTGATGTAGCTAGTCTCCTTTCTATCCCATGACATGTTTGCATTCCATAATTGAACTGGCATCTCTTCATCATCCTTGAATATCGTTAATTTCATCTCCTCTTCAAAATCATCAGCATTCTTGAATAAGATCATGTGCATGAGCATAGAATACCATCCAAAGGGTCTAGTTACCTTGGCCTTTTTTATCCCTATCAAACCCTGATGTCAATTCAGCAAGATGGGTAGCAAAATCAAAAATAATGGCCAGATGGGAGTAGAGGATTTGCACCACCATAAACATGTAATGAATGGGCATTACTGTTTCTTCACCCTCTCCAAAAATGTAACATAGGGCGCTATACATTATTTTTTCTCTTGAACTAAAATAATTCAATTTTAAGGGTTCAGGTGTGTTGGGGCCTACTACAATCAGACCTCTTATTTTACTAAAATATTCCTTCAATGGACCATTTCTAAGGTAATCTCTCTTAGCTCCATACACTTGTTTGAAATGGTCAATATCAATATCATCCATCTAGATAGAAGGATCATTCAAATTGAACACTTCCCTTATCTCTTCAGCTTAATGCTCACCAATGCTCTATCATTAAAATCACATACAACCCTAGAAGTACTATCATATTTCTATGCAATTTGAACTAATATGTTTGTATCCATGAAAACACTAGGGACCATTAATTTTTCCACATCAAATTGCCATATATTGCTATCTGGAGTGGAGGCATTTCTATAACTAGAGGCTAATTTGAAAAGGTCCAAACCAGACACACTAGTTTTAGCATCTCGGGCCCATCTACCTCTATCACATAAACCCTCTCCTACTTTTAAATAAAGTGACTTTGGGACCAAATCCTTAATATTTGAAGCATCATTAGTTGATTCATTTAATTGTTGCAACAGATCTTCATATACATGTCTTTTTAGGTAATCGGTCTCTCCCGAAGTCTCTCTTCTGGGTGGCATTTTGAAACTAGGGTTTCTAGACAAATAAATAATGAATTTGTGTGCAGACAATCAAATTACACACCAAACCCTAATTTTGATTTAATCCACAAGTGCTTATAAATGTATTTTTATAAGAAACTTACCTTCTGCAATTTTTGGACACAGATAGCAAACTTCCACCACTCAGTTATGCTTTGAAAAACTTCGTTAGTTTTGGCCTTTTCATATTTTAAAGAAATCTTATACACTATCTCAACTAGGATTTATCATTTACTTCTTGTTGCAATGGCCAAATGCCTCACCATTACTTCTGTTGCATTTTAAAATTCATGACCCAGCGGCTCAGACAATTTTACTTTATCATTTTAAACCCTGATCGTCGATCTAAACACTTACTATTACATCATGTGGCTAACATTTGTTAATAACAATTACCATCAGTAGAGAACACATGGTGGGAAATCATGTTTCCTTGATAGATAGATCAACATCATCTTTGGCCTGAGGTAACACAACCACCATCCAATTGAAATTAGTCTGCCCACAGATTACTTAACTATCCCTTTTACAAACTGCAGCTTCTAACTCCCGGTCAAGACACATGGTGGCTTATCACATTCCCTTGGATGATAGATTGATTGCATCTCAAGCTTTAGGGAACATGACAATCTTCAGATTAAAATTAACTTGCAACACCTTTATTAGCTTTGTTAACGGTGCATCTGGCCCACCAGAGACACGCGTCACTCAGTCGCATTGCCTTAAGAGATAGATTTTACACATCTTTAAGCTTGCAGAAATATGACAAAATTCTGATTAAGACTGACTTGTATACCTTTTATGTTGACTTTTATGACCTCGCTTGGTCCCACTGGACAGGTGTCACTTATTCACATTCCCTTGTGAAATAGATTGACCACATCTTTGGGCTTGCGGCAATGTGATTACCATTGGATCAAATTGAACTTGTAAGTACTTTATCATCACTTTAAAATAGATGTCAGACCCACCAAATACATGTGGCATCTTGTCGCATTCCCTTGGATGATAGATTAACTACATCTTCGTCTTGAGGGAATACGACAGTCGTTAGATCAAAAAGAATTTGAGCGACATAAGATACAATCTTTTAAAAGGCCAAATACTCAGACTTAGGAAAAATTAAAGCGTTCAGACTTAGGAAAATAAAAAGAAAGGTACCCACCCAAATTAAAAGCCATGAAACCTAACCTTTCAAGTGGAAAAGTGGCCCCACTTCAAACATAATAATAAAACACATGGGCCAATGTCACTTAAGTTAACAATAAACAAATTTGAAAAAGGAACAAGCTTATAAAGATTTAGGGCCTTTTGCCTGGAAAGGATAAAAATGACCTAGGATCTAGGGTTTCATGTATCCTTTTCTCATCATGCATGGATTTAAACCTTTTGTAGGAAAATTTGCACATATACCTGAATAGATTTTGACAATTTAGGACACAATTTGACACTGGGAACCAAAATTTTGCAACAAGACCCAGAAATTATAAATATATCCAACAATGGCTCTCTTTGAGAATGATTGAATGTAAGTTCATATCAAGAATAACATATCTTTGGAAAGTAGACCAAAATCGCCCTAACCTAAAACAAAAGCAAACACACAACTGGGAAAGAAACACACATGTACATAACATACAATACTATTGTGTATGGAAAAAAAATTGAAGAAATTGAAAAAAAAATTCAGAAACTGTCCATGCACTGGCAATTCCTGTTCTTCATCATTCATATTCTTGAGAAGATATGAATCCTTTCCAGAAGTCTGATTGATAATAAAAGGACCCAACCACAAAGATTCAAATTTATTAGGTTTCCCTTTATCCTCAGCCCTAGCATTCCATTGGAGTACCAAGTCACCAAGCTCAAATTTTCTTTCATTGGCCCTTTTGTCAAAAAGATATTTCATCTTTTGCTATAATCTCATGTTCTCCTTTTGACTATATCTCCTTATTTCATCCAATTCTACCAATTGTATCATTCTTTCTTGTATTGGTTTAGTGATTTCCAATTCCTCTTCTTGAATAAACTTATAAACAGGGAGCAAGTTGTTTACAGGCATTCTGGACTATATACCATATACTAATTCAAAAGGAGACTTCCCTGTTTCTTTTTTCATAGTAATCTTGTCTGCCCACAAGGCAAGTTTTAACTTTGCATGTCAGGCTCTTTTGTTATTTTCCAGGGTTTTTTTTCAAAATTTGCAGGATATTCTTATTACTAGATTCTGCCTAACTATTGGCCTGTGGATGGTATGGGGATGAATATGATATTACAATTCCCATGTTAAAACAAAAATCTATAAATTCTTCTGATCTGAAACACATTGCATTGTCCATTACTAGTTTGATAGGGACACCAAACCTAGTGATTACATTATCCATCAGAAAATTAGTCACTACTGAACTTGTAGATTTTTAGTTGGAATTGCCTCAACCCATTTGGTAAAATAATTAGTAGCAACTAAAATCCAATTGTTCCCTCCACTCGACTTCTCTGCAAATTCTCCAATGAAATCTATTCCCCACATAGCAAAAGGGGCTTCTGCAACTACAGGATTTATCACTAAGGCACCTGAAAACTTCATTTTGTTGGAGAACCTCTGACATGGTTCACACTTCTTGACAAAGGCATAAGCATCTTTAAATAGATAAGGTCAATAATACCCTACCCTCAAAATCTTATGAGCTATTTTTCTAGCTGAGTAATGTCCTCCACATATTCTGGAATGCATTTGCTCCAAGACCTTTTCAGATTGTCCTTTGTCAAGAAACAGTAGTAGTATTCCATCCTTGTTCTTCCAAAATAAGTCACCATGAAATAATACATATTTATGAGCTTGTAATCTATGACTTCTCCTTTAGTTATCAGTTAAATTCTCTGGACAACTAGCATTCCTTAGAAAGTATATTATGTTAGTGTACCAGGGCTGCATTTCAATACTTGTAATAGCTTTCCCACAAATATCAACATTATTCACTAGAACTAGATCTATATTTTCCTCTATCATCATCTTTTCCAGTCCTTGTCCTCTTACATGTTTGGTATTTTGGATCTCCAAATCAAATTCTTGGATTATGTTGAACCACTTGCATCTTTTGCCCATTACTTCACTCTGGACCAGAATATCCTTCACTGCTCCATGAGGCACATAAGCATTTACTCTTGCACAGACTAAATAAGGCCTAAATGCCTTAACTGCTTTTACCAGGGCATAAGCTTGTTTCTCCATCAATTGATAATTCAACTCAGCTGCTTGCAATGACTTGCTAAAAAAGGCAATAGGGTGTTCAAACCCTTCCTCATCTTTTTGCAATAGAATTGCAGCAATAGTATGAAAAGATGCAAATGTAAATAGGGAGAAAGGTTTAGTATAGTTAGGGTATATTAGGATAGGAGCTTCTTGAATGGATTGTTTAATTTTTTCAAAAGCCAACTGTGTCTCTTGGTCCCATTCAAATTTCACATTCTTCTTTAACAATTTAACTATTGGATTAACCAACTCAGCGAAAATTGCAATGAACCTTCTGAAAAAATTAATCTGTCCTAAAAAAGACTACACCCCTTTTATATTCTTAGGAGCATGCACCTTGTGGATAGATTCTACCCTTTCTGGGTCTATTCTTACCCCTTATTTTGATAATATATGCCCTAAAAGCTTTCCTTCTATGACAACAAACTGACATCTCTTTGGGTTTAAAGAAACTCCATATTCCATAGCTTTAATAAACACCTTTTCCAGAGCTATGCTCTTCAACCCTCTTTTAAAAAGAATTCAAATCATCCTGATAAACTACCATGAGAACATTTATGAGGTATTTAAAAGTCACATCCATTTCTCTTTGGAAAGTTGCCTGCATTCTTCAAACCAAAAGGCATGCAGGCATAGACATACGTTCCTCAAGGGGTAGTGAAAGCGATCTTAAACTATTCATATTCTTTTACCAACACTTGTTTGTAACCTGAGAACCCATCCATCATTGAGAGTAAATCACATCTAGTTACCTTTTGCAGCATAGCTTCCATGTTGGGTAACACAAAATTGTCTTTCAGTGAAGCTACATTTAAATTTCTGAAATCTACACATAATCTGATGACCCCATTCTTTTTCCTTACTAGGACCAAGTTTGAAACCCATGATGAGTGTCTTATTGGTTCAATAATGCCTACATCTCTCAGCTTCATCAATTCTGCTTGCATTTTAGTAGCCAACAGTGGATTGATGGGCCTCTTCTTTTGTCTGAATGGTTTAACATCCTCTTTCAAGGGGATATCATGTTGGTAGAGGTCTTCTCTATAAGCTTTTAGGTCTTCATAAGACCAGGAAAAGACATGCTTGTACTTCTTTAGTAACCTTATCAGATTTAATCTCACATTTTTGTTCAAACTTTTACCAATATAAACCAATTGAGGAGATGTCTCTGATCCAAGATTTATCTCTTCCAAATATTCCATTTTAGCATTGGATTTCTGATACATATAATTATTATTTATACTTAACTAGGCCTCCAATTCAACTAATCCTTGAGGAATATGATTAGATGTTAGTTGAATAATTTCTTGATAAAAAATACTTTCCTTACCATCTACAACTGCTACTAAAGAATCACAGTAAATTTTCTAGCCATCATACTGATCTATACATTGAATAAACCTAAGGACGTCATCATCATCCTCAAAGATTTGCCCATTATGAACATTATCAGCCACTACATGTCTATTTTTTACTTCTATCACAGATATGCCAGCAAGAGTAACATCAATATTCTTTAAAGCAACATTAGCAAGAAAGTCTGTCATTATGTTATTTGATCTTTCTACCCAAAAAATGTTAAAAGTATTAAAGAATTCTAGCTTGTCCTAGACTACATACTTATAAAATTTTAGCCTATCATCTTTAGCAGCATACTGTGACCTGATCTGAGCTATGATCGGTTGGGAATCTCCATGAATTTTCAAACACTTAATTCCATGCTTACTGGCAATATATATCCCCAATATCAATGCCTCATACTCGGTTGTATTGTTGGTGCAATGAAAGGCTAACAAAAAAGAGTACATAAATGTAATACCTAATGGGGATATGAACAACACACCAGCTCCTGATCCTTTTTTTGAGCACTCTCCATCAAAATACCTTTGCCACAATCCATCTTGTTGCAACAATAGTTCATCAATAATTGGGTTAGTGTTTCTCATTTGTGGCTTGATTTCCTCAACAGTAAAGTTTTTCATATTAATGTCTACACAACAATTAATTGGTCAGGCATAACCATCTCCACCATAACAGATGAATGAAGCTCTTTGTACAACTTGACCTCGGTACCATTTACAAGAATTGTTGCATAGGATAGATCTAACTGTAGTCTTACACCCACTATTTCTGCCCATTGTCTTGACAGAAGCATACCATAATGGGGTTTTGTATCTACAACAACTATGTCCATTTTGTAGGTAGCTTCAGGAATGCAGTTATTTTGACCTCAATATCTTTCAGAGTTCCTATCACAGGAACCTCTATGTTGTCCATTGCGTAACAACTTCTAGCAGGAGTAGTGACTTGAAGGCCTAATTCCTTCATGATATGATATGACATTACATTGGCTGCAGCACCAAAGTCTATCATGCAATTTTTGACTAGTAAGTGATTTATCATCAAGGTCACATAAAAGGGATAAACCGACAATGGTTCTTGAGTAATAACATTGCCAATGAAAATATCAAAGATTTCCTTACCCTTCTCGGATCCTTTTATATGTTTTTTTCTTTTTCATTGGCTGATGCAACTTCCCTTTTATCATTCTTCAATGTCAAGGACTCTTCTTCTTGGTTTGACATAGGAATACCATCTATTCCTCTCAATAGTGCAAGTACAACTTCCTTATGCTCTTTTATTTTCAGCATCTCCATTAGTGGGACTAAAAATTTCATTTGAGTAAGAGCATGTTTCATGTAAAATATGGGAAACTCAAAAGAGATATCACCTATCTTTTTCCCCCTCTTGGAATTATTAGTAACCACTTGTTCTTCATTTATGGTTTCCTCTTTTTCCTTAGAAGCCGGGGAAAATTCTGCTAATTTGTTTCTTGAATTTCTTTAGCAGGAAAATTTACAGTAACTTTAAGGGAATCTTTTTTGATGTATGTAGGAGCAGACTTGCCTTGATCATGCTTCACTCTTCTATTTCTCAAATTATAAGCATCTCTGGCTTGATTGATTGTTGCAATAGTCAAGGATCTTTTCTCCTCATCAATTGGTAATTTGAAATGGGAATGTGCCTTATCGTCCCCTATTGCATTCATAGTTATCTGTGGAAAGGTATCAACCTCATCATTTGAATCAAAAACTAAGGATTTTTGATACTCTAAATATTTCCCTCTTGTAGAAGGAGTAATACTTAAGGCCCATATTTATTTGAAGACCATGGATAAGGTCTTCTCATGGTAAACATATTAACATTAGGACCTTCTTGTCCTGAATTAGTCTGTTCACTTCTCTCCCCCATTTGATCTGCTAGGGCTTGAGCTACAACACATTGGTAGGAAGAATGTGGCATGTTGCAAGCAGTACACCAAGGAGTGTTTTCTACATAATTAGTGTTACTCCTTTTCAAAGGATCAGGGGTTTCTTTAGCTTTTCAGTTTTCTTATGCCTCAGGGATAGGCTTGCCATTATTCCAATTTGTTTTGTATGGATAATCCCTTAAATTAGGTTGTTTATCAAACCTTTGGTTTTGGTACTTTTTATCACGAAAACCCTTGTCATTTTTATCCATTTTGGCAGTGAGATATTTTACTGCACTCACTAATTTGTCAACCATGTCATCTTCCTTGATAGGTTTTCTTGCTTGTCCCTTTTATTTCCAAAGTTTACTATTATCCCTCTTCCCGAGATTTCCTGATGCTCTTCTATTGCTCTCAATATCAATAGCAACTTTGTAGGCTTCTCTTAGGGTTGTTGGGTTCTTATCCCTAAGAAAATAAAATATCTTATCATTAGCAGCATTAAAATAAATGGTCAAACATACTTCCTCATCTAACCTTAGTACTTGGAAAAGTTTATTCATGGCCTTTTGAAACCTATTATTAAATTATGTCATGCCCTCATTAGGGAACTTATTGGTGTTGTTAAATTCATTCAACATATATCCAGAATTCGCATTTTCTCTATATTGTTCCCTAAAGGCTTTTACAAACTCTTCCCATTATGCAATGCTATCATTTGGTAGATTTCTAAACCAATCCCTAGCATCTTCAACTAAATATTGAACCAAAATCTTCATGATGACATCTTCATTTTCTATTTCAAAATCAGTTATCTTGTCTATAAAATCTTTCAGATGTTTTCACAAGTTATGACATTATTCCTTGTGAACCTAGGGATTTTGTCTCTTACCTCATTGGGGATCACATTTGGGTGACCCAGAATGCCATCAAAGAATAGGGTTTGATATATGTCAAGACGAATAGGTCTCCTTTGAAAGTTTCCCAAAGTGTTGTTTGCATTTGGGCCTGCTCCTCCTCCTTGATTTTGAGTAGGGGGGAAACACCTTGCTTCATACCAGAGCTTTGAGTATTCAGACCAAAACCAGTAGATTTTGCACTTGTATTTGGACCAGAAGTTTGAGTACTTGGGCCAGTACCACCCTAATTTTGTTGTTGTTTCCCAATGTTTAGAGGTATAGAACTTCTTGCAGTTGTATTAGTATTGGCATGTAAAAAGGAAATCCTCATTTTCATGTCAGTTGTTGTAGCTTCTGACTCCATTTTCTCTAGTTGTCTGGCTAGATCTTCCTTGACCTTTCTGACTTGTTCAATTTCTAAATCAACTTGAGTCATTCTTGTAGGGTTAATCTTATTATGATTAGGCTCATTGACACTTATACCCACAACCTTCTATTTCCCTTTGTCTAAGACATTTTTATCATTTCTTGTGAGCTTTGCATTTGCCTCAACCTCATATGGTTGCAACTGCCTAATGACAGGTCCTTCTCCCTCAAACTCATCTTTGCTAATGTTTGCCCTCTTACTAGCATCTTGTTTCCTTAAAGCTTTAAAGTCACCAAATAGATCTGTGTCTAGACCTTTAACCTCTTCATTTAAACTTCTAGCCTTAAGCTCATTTCTTCTTGTTTCTACCAAAAGTTCTTCTCTCTCGGTTAACAAGTCATAGAACTCTTGTTCACAATTTTTCTTTGCATCTGCTATTTCTACTTCTTGTTCATGCTTTTTCCTTCTCAAAACCATGACCTCTTCTTTTAATTTATTAGAATCATAGGATTTTGTTTCAGTAGCAAATGTCTCTCCTGTTTGCTCTAGTGTTTCCTCTGCAGGGAAGAATCCTACATCTATAATTTTTCCCTCTCTGAAGGGATCAAAATTTATAGCAGCTCTATAAGAACCAACTAGACCTAGAGGTTCTACACTTTCAGATGAAGATGACCTTCTCTCCGGAACAGGGGTTTCCATTCTCCCTTTAGAAGCATTTGGGGATTTATTATTCGATCCAGCTCTTTTGGACCACTGCCTCCTTCCAGGTGTATGGATTTCCTCTGAAATGTCCTTCTCAGGATTAGCCTTGAAGTAGGACCTAGTATTTCTTTGCCGACTCATTTTCAGATTAGAAAAGAAATTTTAAATCATTTACTATGCAAAACTGGAGTGCATGGAGATTTGAGCCGGCACCTCTTTGAAGAGGATATATATATATATATATATATA
>MU227688.1:365153-384266 GCA_018584345.1 Thuja plicata | reverse complement strand
TATTTAATTAAAAGAAAACCCCTCTTTTAATTAAATAAATAAAAATCCCCACTTAAAGCACTTTATTTGATGAAAAAGGAAATAAATTAAATAAAAAGTAAATAAAGTTCCTTTTTCTACACATCTTTCTAAGTGGTGGAATTTTTGCCTCTTAATCATAGCCTTTGATTTTCGCCTCTTAATCTCTACCATCCATTTCTCTTTAAAAGGAAACCTCTCCTTCTCATTCTCATATATAATTTTTATGTATTGTTATGCTGTAGGTTTGGAGAGCAATTTTGGAGAAGAATTTGAGCACTCAAACTTGGATATTGCAACTTTTGTCTTCTTGTCTTCTTCTTCTTGCATCCATGGCTATTCATGTAGATTAGATTCATATTAGATTAAATTCATATTTTCTTCCATAGATTAAACTTGCATATTTCCTTTTATAGATTAATCATGCATTGTTATCATATAGATTAATTTCCTTTTATGCATTGTTATCATATAGAATAGATTTCATTTTCATGCATTGAATCTCTCATTTCATGGTGTACTTGCATAGGCACAACCAAGTCAATCTGAGGGCCTTCATCACACACCTTTGCACTCCATGACTAGGGAGCTATGAGTCGATATTTGAGGCCTCGTTCTTGAGCAACCTTGGATGGAATGATTCATAGACGTGTGACACATTGTTAGCACACACCAAGTTATCAGAAAAACTCAGAGACCAACTCTATCATCATCCTCTATCACTGCTCTATAATTATTAATATCAAGACAAGAAATCTTAGATATAAGATCTCTTCTCATCCCCTTATCCAGATCTGTGCTCACATTCTCTGAAATTCCATATAGTCTTTGTACACATCTGTTAGTCTTGCCTGTAACAATGATAACCATTTTTTCTAAGACTTCTAAAGTATTCAACTGAAACATATGTTGACATCAGTGACAAAACATGAATGTCAACACCTCTAACAAAAATAATTCCAACAATATCCCCCTTTGGCATTGATGACAACATATGTGAAAATACATCAACCCAAAGTATCCTTCTCAATAAAATCACCTCAATATCATCTTCACAACTCCCCCTAAAATAGTAGAGATTTTTTACTTATATCTCTCCCCCTTTGACGTCAATAGAAAAGGGTTCCATAGCTCTTATCCTTCTCTATCCATCGCACCTTTGCAAGGTGTAGATTTTTCAAATATTCATGACTGCAACAACCAAGTGCTTAATCACCCAAATGTGTCATGTTGTGTTCTGCGATCACTCCCCCTGAGGAGTGCATCCAAGCATCAAATCTAGGGAATGATATAGCTCTAATAACTACTAGACTCGTGCATTTATACATCATTTAGTTCTTTCAAGGAGGGGTTCACACCCCAAGAGTACCTTTGATATACTCAAAGGCATATTTTGACAAAGGTTTTATGAATATATATGTTATTTTCTCCTTTGTGTTGATGTACTCTAATTTTAGTTCCTTTTGTGCAACCTTGTCTCTTAAGAAGTGATATTTGATTAATATGTATTTGGTCTTTGAATGCATAACATGATTATTTGACATGTTCACTGTCTTGCATTATCATAATCTATAACCACTGGTTCTTCAAAAGTTATTTCAATGTCCTTCAACATCTTCTTCATCCAAACAATTTGTGTACAATTTATAGAAGTAGCAACATACTCTGATTCAGTAGTAGATTGAGCTATACAATCCTGCTTCTTACTTAACCATGAAGCTAGCCTCTTTCCAAGGAAAAATGCACCACCACTTGTTCTCTTTCTATCATCAAAACATCTTTCCCAATTAGCATTAGTATAAGCATGCAAAGTAAAATTATCAGGCTTTTCATACCATAAACCATATTCCAGTGTTCCTTTCAGATATCTAAATATCCTCTTAACTACAGAAAGATGAGTCTCTTTAGGATCTAATTGGAACCTCGCAACAATTCCAACTGCATTAGCAATGCTTGGTCTCGTGTGAGTTAGATATCGTAATCCTCCAATCATGCATCTATACATTGTGTGAAAAACACTTTGAGATTCATCGATAGTAGTAAGCTTGCAACTTGTAATCATAGGTGTTTCAACAGGTTTACAATCTTTCATTCCAAAAAAAATCAATAATTTCTTAAGATACTTGGTTTGGGAGATGAAAATACCATGTCTGTTTTGAGCAATTTACAAACCAAGGAAGAACTTCATTTCACCAATCATAGACATTTCAAATTCTCTTTTCAATTCCTCAGAGAACTTCTTACTCATTTCATCATCACCTCCAAAAATAATGCCATCTACAAAGACTTCAACAATAGAGATTTCATCTTCACTTGTTCTCAAATACAAATTATTATCTGCACTACCTTTTTTGAAACCAAGATGTAGTAAATACTTGTCTAACCGAGCATACCATGCTCTAGGTGCTTGTTACAGTCCATACAATATATTTTTTAACTTGCAAACCATGTCTTCATCATCCATCAAAGGAAAGCCATCCGGTTGCATAATGTACACTTCTTCCTCTAGATCTCCATTCGGAAATGCAAATTTCACATCCATCTAATATACCCTAAAGTCCTTGTGAGATGCATAAGCAAGGAACAATATTACTTCTTCTAGTCTAGAAGCATGAAAAAATGTTTCTTCAAAGTCTATTCCTTCTTGTTGTGAGTAGCCTTTACAACCAGTCTAACCTTATTCCCTATAACCATACCTTCTTCATATTTTGTTTATGAAAACCCATTTAGTCCCTATAACATTCTTGTCCTTAGGTCTAGGAACCAATTCCCAAATGTTGTTTTTCTTTATCTGATCCACTTCTTCCTACATTTATTTAGTCCAAGATTCATCTCTACATGCCTCATTAGTATTTTTTGGTTCTTGTGAAATCAAACAAATCACACTTCTTATTCTTGATCTTGTCATCATTCCTTTATTTTCATCACCAATAATTTTATTCTTAGGATGATTTTTCTTAACATACCTCGGTGTCTTTAGAGTTTTAGCAGGATCACTCAATCATACCTCAATTTGATTGTCAATCTCAAGAGTTTCCTCTTGACTTGTAGTAATCTCCCTATTCTCTAAAATCTTATTATAGTCTTACATTTTTTCCTAAATCTAAAACCTCTCATCAATTCTTACATTAGCACTTTTAACTATCTTCCTCAATATGCTTTATTATGTATCTTTGGTTGACAAATGTTTTGTCTTTATTTTGCATCTACTCATTTTTTGAGTAGTGATATTGGGACTACTCATACATATTGATTTTGATTATCATCTTAGTGTCATTTGGGTCACTCGTACAGATTCATGTGTCATTTGCGTCTTTGACTAAAAGATGTTTTGCCTTTGTTTTTCATATGCTCATTGTTTCAATAGTGTTGTTGGGGACACTCATACAGATTGATATTGATCATTATCTTGGTTTCAAAGGAGGAAATTCATTCATCATTGTGACAATTATCATTCGACAGGTGTCCACACTTTTCTTATGTCCTAGAAGAGGTTCTTCTACACTTCATGTACTTGTATCTCTCACTTTTGCAAAGGGGTTTTTTCTCATGTGGTTTTTATCCATTTTCTCCTTGTTGAGAGATTTTCAATGTACATGGGTACTTAATCATGTCTTTGTTTCCAAGACTCATTCATGCATAGTGTTTTTTTTGTCTCCCTGAGTTTTACTTAAGGGGGGGTGTCAGAGCATGCATATTAATTTCTTTAGGCACACTTGCATATGTTTCTATAATTAATTATGCACATGCTAAAGAAAATTCTCATGGATATTATTATGTATAATTAAAGCACATGTTTGAGCATTCATGATCTAGCTTAAGTTCATTAGTGAGTCTAAATTTATCTCAATCTAATTTAGTTAGGCTCTAGTTTGCACATTGTGCATGTCGTGCACTTCTAGTTTGCGCATCTTAGCTTTAGTTTGAGTTAGTTTTTCTAATTTTGGATTTATTGTTTTCTATAAAAGAAATTGATCTCTTCATTGTAATTCAATCCTACAATTGTGTGATTTTGCAAATTGCAATCCTTTTTCTTTTGAGGAATATAGCAATTATTTTCTTGCTACCCTTGCTTGTGGAAGTTGTTTTTGTTCACTATTTGATCCTAGTTGATTGTGTTGCAAAATTCAACATTATTTGTAGTCAAAATTCATTAGAATGACATTCAGGAAGTGTAAATGCAAATCAAACTTCTTTTTAAATGATAATATTATATTTTGTATATCTTTTACTTTATTAATATTTTATGAATATATTAATTCTGATACTTCTTTTATGTATGCAGATTGCTGAATACACTATGTTCGATTGTAATATATTTCAGCCAACTATCATTTTGCATATATATATGAATATAGAGAGTCATGTAAATGATAAGTCATGACTCATTAATGAGTCACGTCTTATCATTGATGTGACCCTTCATAACAAAATGAATCATTGTTAATCTCAGTCGATATTAAATCGACGTGATATTGTTTATATAACCGACTGATAGTAATATCGGTGGTGACATTACTAATGTCAACCAATAATACTATTGATGTTAACACATTGCATATATATGATAGTTAACCGATAATAATATCGCTGATAACCCAAACTTATATGATAGTCATCGATAACAATATCTATGATAACTGATACTAATCGGTATACATGAAGTCGACAGTCATAAAGAAATAAATCGATGATCATCGATTTATCATTAATGATAATTGATGGTTATTGATCTATCATTAATAATTTGATGATCATTAAATCATTACACATGGTAATCGATGTGTGTGTGTGTGTGTGTGTGTGTGTGTGTGTGTGATAATAGTCATAACTATTATATACATACGTTAATATATGCATATATGTAGTGTTTATTCTCATCCATATATATTTGATCGTTGCTATCATATTTCAACACTCCCTCTTAGCTAGGGAAGATATAGTGTAATGAATAAAATCAATTTCATAGTGCGTCACATTTCTCACAATGATGTGTAAATATTTCACCTTACTTGTGAATGTGCATCATATGCAATACACAAAATACATATCACTTAACATGTGATACAAAAATTTACATATCACCAACATGTGATATGAGGAATCACCTAACACGTGATACCATGTTTTACAGATCACCTAGCATGTGATATGAAGAAGCACCTAACACATGATACTAAATTTTACATATCACCTAGCATGTGATATGAGGAATCACCTAATATGTGATACCAAGTTTTACACGTCACCTAGCATGTGATATGAGGAATCACCTAATATGTGATACCAAGTTTTACACATCACCTAACTCATGATATGAAGGATATAATATGCTCGAGAACATTACATTCTCCTTATATATCTCTATTATGGTATGTGCACTAATATTCATCTCATAATGTCTACCATAAAGAATCATGACACATTCATGAATCAACATGAAATCAACATTACAAGATCATCACCTTGTAACTTTAAATACAAGTGTTTATTAGCTAAAAAGTTGTCACCTTTTAGAAATTCACACAGATGGGTAGGTCCATAAAGTCATAAAGTCACACATATGACAAAAGAAGTTTACACATAAAACATCTTTATTATATTAGTACAAATCAACATTTTATGTTTCAACCATACCAAGATTTTTTCTAAAGTGATCAACTTTCACCTTAGGGCTAGGTTTGGTAAGGGTATTTGTTGTTTGATCTCATGTACTGATATATTCCAATTGGGTCACATTCCTCTCTACCATGTCTCTTACATAATGGTAAGGAATATCAATATGCTTAGATCTTTCATGAAATACTAGATTCACTGATAACATGATGCAACTCTGGTTATCACAGTGGACGATAGTAGGTTTTAGTGGTTCGTCAAATAATCCTACAATTAGTTTTGTGAGTCATACTGCTTCTCTAGAAGCCATTGATTCTACAATATTTTTGGACTTTGTAGAGCTTTGCGCCACTGAAGACTATTTTCTGCTAATCCATGATATCAAAGCTGATCCTAAATGGAAGCAACATCATGTGGTGCTCTTTCGATCAGTCACACTTCCATCCCAATTTGAGTCGGTGAATCAATGAAGATATAAGGAAACCTTTTCATATTTTAGTCCATAATTTAGAGTATCTTGAAAATACCTCGTTATATTCTTTACATCCACAAGATGTATTTCCTTAGGCTCACACATGAATTGGCTCAAGGCATTCACTGCATAACAGATAACTAGTCTAGTGTTGACCAAGTACATTAATGATCTAATAATCTATCTATAGAGGGTGGGATTAGTTGGTTGAGAATATATTGTTGCTTCCTTCAACTTATGAAAATTTGTATCCATGGGTGATGACATCGGTCTGCAGTTCATCACGTCAAATCTCTTCAATATATCAATGGTGTACTTTCCTTGATTTAGAATAATGTAATCTGATTTCTGCCAGACTTCTAAGCCAAGGAAGTAGTGCAATAGTCCTAAGTCCTTCATGTCAAATTTAGAGGCTAGTTCCTTCTTACACTGATCAATGAGGTGACCCTCTCCTGTAATCAATAGATTATCAACATATAATATTAATATTAACATATCACCTTTTCGTTGCTTGAAATATAGATTTGGGTCTACATCATTTTTGGAGAATCTTAATCTCATGAGATAACTATCAATTCTCTCATACCAGGATCTGGGATCCTGTTTAAGTCCATAAAGGGCTTTCTTTAATTTACACACGCGAGTTCTTGAATTATGGATCTCAATTCCTTCAAGTTTATCTAAGTAGACCTCTTCTTCAATAGTTCCATTTAAGAATGAAATTTTAACATCCATCTGATGTACTTTCCATCCTTCAGCATCTGCAATGGCTAGAACAACTCTCACTGAAGTATACCAAGCAACTAGAGCAAAAGTTTCTTCATAGCTAATTCCTTCTTTATATGAAAAACCTATAGCTATGAAACTTGCCTTGTACTTTTCTATATTGTCATCCACAACATGCTTGATCTTGAACAACCATTTGGAGGAGACCACTAATTTCTCTTTGGGTCTAGATATAATTTCCCATACATCATTCTTTAGGATGGACTGATACTCCTTTGTCGTGGCATCTTTCCATACTTGTTGCTGAAGAGCTTCTGAAACATTTGCAGGTTCTGACTTTGAGAGTTCACTCATTAGGGATATGTAACTAGATAATCTTGTGGGTCTTTTACTTTCTCTAAAAGTTCTTGAAGGAGCTCCATAATACTTGACTTCTTCTATTATCTTAGTTTCCCATAGTGGTCTCTTCTTAGGATTTTTCAAGGATGTGCTTGGTTCTTTATTTTCTTCTTCAGTAAAGTCCCTCTGAATCTCAAGAGCAGTTTCCTCTTCTGGTTCTAAGGGAGAAGTTTGGATTTCAAGCTCAACGAAGTTTCTATCTTTTATGAAAGTTATATCCTCTTCAAAAATTACATCTCTTCTTAGTCCACTTTGTTTTTGACCAGGCACATATACTCGGTAAGCTTTAGAGGTTTCACTATAACCTACAAAAATACCCTTTCTTCCAGAAGGTTCTAGTTTTGTTCTTTTCTCTTTGGGCACATGTATGTATATAGGACAACTGAATATCCTTAAGTGACTGATGTCAGGTTTATTAACGGTGAAAACCTCTTCAAGAGTTTTATCATCAATATGGGAGTGTGCACATCTATTTTGTATGTATACTACAATATTAGAGGCTTTTTCCCAAAGATAAGTTTCTAAGTTTTGATCAAGAAGCATTACCTTGGAAGCTTCCACAATGGTTCTATTTTTCCTTTCAACAACCCCATTTTTTTTTGGATTGTAAGGGATAGTGAACTCTCTCTTAATCCCAACATCTTTACAAAATTATTTAAACATGTCTGATGTATATTCCCTTCCATTGTCTATCCTTAATGTTTTTATTTTCCTTCCAGAGGAATTTTTAGTAAGGGACTAGAATTCCTTAAATATTTTAAGGATCTCCTCAGATCCTTTACATTTGAGAAAATAGATATAGGTCTTCCTATAGAAATCATCAACAAAGATTATATAATATAGAAACCCTCCTGATGAAGGGATAGACATGGGCCCACATAAA
The DNA here is from genome assembly GCA_018584345.1 of Thuja plicata. NCBI lineage: Eukaryota > Viridiplantae > Streptophyta > Pinopsida > Cupressales > Cupressaceae > Thuja > Thuja plicata. The sequence goes on along the minus strand of MU227688.1, from coordinate 376,152 downwards.
TACGAATGAACTAACTCTAATACATTATTTGTTTTGCTAGAACTATTCTGAAATGATCCCTTAGTGTTTTTACTTAAGGCACACCCCTTACATGCCCCAGAGTGGTATTGTTTAAGTTTTGGTATTCCCGTGACTAATTTTTCCATGGAAGATAGGGCTATGAAATTTAGATGACCTAATCTTCTATGTCATATTTCATTAGAGTATGCAATTTCATGGATAAGGGTGAGATTTGGTTCTATACATAGCTCGTACAAATAACCTTGTCTCTTACCTATGGTTTGTGATTTCTTAATAGTAGAGTTCTTTGGCCATGCCAATACTTTACCATCCATGAAGGTTACCATATATCCATTATCTTTAAGTGCAGATATGGAGACTAAATTTATTTTGATTCCTGGAACAAACAATACACCGGTGAGTTGAATAGAGATTCTTGATTTCAGTTTGATGGTGCAAGTTCCAACACCTCTTACTGGATGTGCAGAGTCACCTCCAATAGTTACTTCCTCATCAGTTTCTTCTACCATGGAATCTAATAGTTCTCTAAATCTAGTAACATGTCTTGAGGAACCACTGTCTATGACCCATGTACTTTTATTAGAGACTTGATTTGAAAGTGCGGAGTAGAATACAAACTTCTTGGATTCATGTGCTCTTCCTTAGTCTTCTTTACCTTTGCAAATGATGGTTGATGCTTTCTGTATAGGAACTTACTACATAGTGTCCATACTGATCACATATGAAACATTGTACCTTTGCCATATCTTTCTTGAATTTACTATTTCCATGATTGTTTTTCCTTTTCTTGAAATGTTTCTTCTTTTCTTTCTTGTGGGAATTTACATTTAATACATGAAGATCTTCATCAATAGTTTTCTTCTTGAGTCCTTTATTTGCTAGTCTTGATTCTTCTTGGAGACAATCTGATCTTAGCTAGTCAAATTTTGGAAATTTAGACCTAGCAGTTATGCCATAAACAAATGTCTCCCAGGTGTCAGGTAGACCATCTAAGGCAATTAATGATAATTCCTTACATTCTATCTTCTACCCAAGTGTTGATAGTTGATCTCTTAGAGCTGAGATTATCATAAAGTATGAGTTGATTGACTCGTTTTTGTTCATACTTATATGGTTAATCTCTCTTTAGAGCTAAGGTATTGTTGGCACTACTTATTTCATACATTTTTACAAGTGTTTTAAACATGTGATATGTCGTATCATATTTTTTCAAGAGTCGTACAATATGGTCTCCTCCATCGATTATGATTTTCATGGCCTTATCATTTCCTTTAATCCATGTAGTTTTGTATGGATCATTCTCCAGTTTTGATTTGTCTTCTATTATGAATGACTCAACCTTATTTTATTTTAGTATCATTAGTATTCTAAATTTCTATGATGAAAATTTATTTCCTCCTTCAAGCCAATCCTCAAATCTGATAACGCTTGCCATGGAAATGTGATGTACTATAAATTATATTTAAATGTCTTAAGTTTGAAAGCTTCTCAGATCTTCTTTAACTTGGATTTGATACCATGTAAATGCAAATTAAAATTTTATTCAAATCATAATCTTAGCTTTTGTATATCTTTTACTTTATTAATATATTATGAATATATTAATTATGATACTTCTTTTATGTATGTAGATTGATGAATGCACTATGTTCGATTTCAATATGTTTAGCCAACTATCATTTTGCATATATATATATATGAATATAGAGAGTCATGTAAATGATAAGTCGTGACTCATTAATGAGTCACATCTTATCATTGACGTGACTCTTCATAACAAAATGAATCATTGTTAATCTCAGTCGATATTAAATTGATGTGATATTGTTTATATAACCGACCGATAGTAGTATTGGTGGTGACATTACTAATGTCAACCGATAATGCTATTGGTGTTAACACATTGCATATACATGATAGTTAACTAATTATAATATCGATGATAACTTAACATTATATGATAGTCATCGATAACAATATCGATGATAACTGATACTAATCGGTATACATGAAGTCGACTGTCATAAAGAAATAGATCGATGATCATTGGTTTATCAGTAATGATAATCGATGGTTATTGATCTATCATTAATGATAATTTGATGATCATTATTATATGATCATTAAATCATTACACATGGTAATTGATATTAATAATATGAGGATATATTATTATCATAAATATATATGTGTATATACATTAATGTATGTATAATAATAGTCATAACTATTATATACATATGTTAATATATATGCATATATGTAGTGTATATTCTCATCCATATATATTTGATCGCTGCTATCATATTTCAATAGGAAGCAATGGTGATACCCACACAGTCTTGTTCTGCACCCACAATTGAATCAAACTAAATTTGCTAATTTTGAGAAGAAGTCTTCACACCTAGAGTGTTCTAATACCATGTTGGAGTTTTAAGTGACTCCACAACACCCCTGAGATCAAATGAAAAGATCAATATAACTTTCACAAGAGAATAACAAGACAATTAAAACAAGGTACAAGAATGATGTTATTGATAATGAACATGAATAAATGGATTACAATACCATGACCAATGGCCTTATTTAAATGAAATGAATTATAATGTAGATGTACTTGCTTGTATAGGCAAGGCAATAATACACAATAATGATTAGATAAGTTATCACTCACACAAGGTGAAATAACATGTCCATGGAAGGTGGGCCATCCTCCATTATTTAATGAAGTACTGGAACATGTGGAGGATGATAATGTGATAAGTGTACTAAAGGCGAAGGAAACACATAAAGTATAATATGATAACAACTATCACCACCTAATGCAAAATTTTTCCTACACCATGTGAAAATAAAGGTACAAACTCCTAGGTGTCTCAAATACAAACTACTATGTATGCATTATCCTAAATAAGATTAAGAAAAGTATAATTAGTGAATATTTATTTACACTAATAATAATTTTGTTAGAGTAGTGGTCCATTAATTTTTCAAAGGTGGGGTAAAAATTTTGGTCAAAGGCTATAGTTTTTGTATATAGTATAGGACATGTAAATTTCAAAATTGCTTTAAACACACACAACACAACAAGGAAATAAATAGATAATTGCAAGAACATAACAATGGCAAGAATAGAAACACTTATTTTCTACTATTTTTAATGAAATGACATTACACTATTTAGAAAAGTAACATGCTACAATCACATGGACATTTTAATTACAATAATTTATAATACATAATCGCAATCTATATTGTTGGAACTCAAACCTAAAGTTCCCCTTAAGCCCTATAAAAGTAACACAATTAATTGCCTTAAAATATTCTAGAAAGTGAAATTCTCCCATTTTTGCGCCTAATGGTTCAATTTACCATGATTCTTCTCGCTATTTCTTTTGTATTGAAACTTGAGTCTTGAAGGCCCAACTTCCTAAAACCATAACTTGTGAACTGTTGAGTCGATTGGCTATTATGACCCCATTTCAGAAATACTACTAAGTGCTCTACACCCTAGGTTGTCAAAATGCTAGCCGATCAAAGTTTGGCCCCTTTTTGGAGCGTCTAAGGCCTTCAAAATTGAGTTCATTTTTTGTACCACCCCACCAAAACATAAAATGTAATATCTTCAAAACCAAACTTGATCTTGCCATGAAAATTTATCAGCGGGCTTATATATCCAAAATGAACCTCCAGGGAACAAATTGGAACAATATGTGCTCATATGAACAACTTACAAAAAATAGTAAACATGCCAAAAATAGTAACCCTGTTCAAAGATAGTCCTTATTAAAAACTAGACAATATTTTTAGGTGATGCAAGATTGCTTTTACACCCTAGATGCTCCTACATCAGACACTCAGGGTAATTTGAGAAGTGAAATTGTCACATCTTAGGTGTTCAGAGGAAAACCAAGGGGTCAACCTCATCCTTTGATAGCCATGATGAATCTTCAACTGGTTGTCCCTTCCATTTGACCAATTATTCTTCATATTTCAAATTTCTTATGCTTATACCCACATGACTATCCAGGATATCCTCTATATCTTTTGTAGTTGAAGTGTTTTCTGGAATATTCCACTATACTTCTAATACTTCATCTTCCATATTGACTTCACAATAATTTTTCAAATCTAAAATATTAAACACAGGTGAAATATTGAGGTCACTGGGAAATTCTACTTCATACACATTTCCTGAATCATGTTTCTTCAAGATTTTCCATGGTCCAAATTTCTTCATCTTCAACTTATTGTATGTTCCCGCATGAAATCCCTCCTTTCTCAAATGAACCATGAATTCATCTCTAATCTAAAATTCCTTATGTATCCTTTATTAATCTTCCTTGGCCTTGTATTGATGTTTCATTTTATTAATATGCTTCCTCGCCTCTTCATCCAAATTCTTCAACTGTTCTGCAAAGTCTTTAACTTCAGCACTACTCTTTTCTCTATTGTGCAAATTCTTTAATTTTGAAGCATTTCTAGGGATACTTCCATGTACAATCTAGAATGGTGATTTACCAGTGCTCCTATTGACATAATTATTATATGCAAATTTTGCTTGTGGTAAAATCAAATCCCACCCTTTTGGTTTATCTCCAACTAAGCATCTTAACAAATCTTCCAAACTCCTATTCACCACTTCTATATGTCCATTAGTCTGTGGATGGTGTGTTGAGATGAACTACAAATCTATTTTTAGATTCTTCCATAATGTCCTCAAAAAGTACCCAACAAACTTAGTGTCTTGATCTTAAACTATGCTTGTTGGTAGACCATGTAGTCTCACCACTTCTCTAAAAAACAATTCTGCCACATGAACAACATCTTTAGTCTTTCTGCAAGGAGTGAAATGTTCCATCTTCGAGAACCTGTCCACCACAAAAAAAATGGAATCATGTCCTCTCTAAGTACTTGGTAAACCAAGAAAACATTGCATACTAATATCCTCTCATGGTCTCTCTGGTACAGGCAATTATTGATATAACCATGTATTCTTGTTGGTTCCTTTTGCCATCTGACTTATTCTACAACCCTGCACAAACTTCTTAACAGCTTGTTGCAGTTGTGGCTAGTAATAATGTTCACTAACTAGAGCAATAGTTTTATCTCGACCAAAGTGTCCAACCAATCCTCCGTTATGCTTCTCTTTCACTAGGTTCTCCCTCATTGAACTATTTGGAGTTCACAATTGGATCCCTTTGAATAAAATTCCATATTGGATTATAAAATCCAACCATTTGGTTCTGTCTAGAGTAATAGATTCTATTCAAGATCTCCAAGCTTCACCATAATTAGGATCCTCAGGATACAAACTCTTGAGCTCCTTGAACTCAACAACTTTGATCTGTATATTTGTCAACAAATTTTACCTATTGCTCAAGGCATCTGCAACCCTATTAGACTTCCCACTCTTGTGCTTCAAAAGAAAAATGCAACTCTGCAAAAACTCAACCCATTTTAAATGCCTTTGATTCAACTTTCCTTGGCTATTCAAATACTGCAAAGCTTTATGATTAGTAAACAAAACAAATTCTTTAGGAAAAATATAATGTCTCCCCTTCCTCAACGCCTAAACTATAACATAAAACTCCTGATCATAAACATAATATTTTCTTTTGGAATCATTCAACTTCTCAGTAAAATAAGCAATGGGTTTACCTTCCCAAATCAAAACAACTCCATTGACATTTCCACTAGCATCCAAGTCTACTTGAAATACCTTATAAAAATTTGGAAGTGCCAAAACAATCTTCTCTCTAACTTTTTCTCTTCAACAAATCAAAACTCTTTGTTGCTCTTGTAGTCCACTTAAAATATTTTCTATCCCCTCTCATGGTTTTAGTTAAGGGTCCACAAATACTACTAAAATTCTTGATAAGCTTTCTGTAAAATCTGGCCAAACCATGAAAAGATCTTACCTCGGTAGAGCTCCTTGGAGTAGACCATTCAAGGATAGCCTTCACTTTCTCTAGGTCCATTTTAAGACCATTTGTCGAGACAGAAAATCCTAAGTACACTAACTCCTTCTTCAAAAAACTGCACTTATTCAGGTTAATCAACAACTTTTATTCTCTTAACTTCTCAAAGAACCCACGAATATGCATTATATGCTCTTGTGATGTCTTATTGAAGATCAAAATATCATCCAAGTAAAAAATAACAAACTTACTCATAAATTCTTTCAATACCTCATTCATGAGCCGCATGAATGTGATGGGTGCATTGGTTAGCCCAAAAGGTATGACTAACCACTTATACAAGCCTTACTTTGTCTTGAAGGTTGTCTTCCATTCATCTCCTTCTCTAATCCAAGTTTGGTGATATCTAATCTTCATATCTATCTTTGTGAAGTACTCGGCTCCACTCAATCAATCCATAATGTCATCCATCCTTGGCAAGGGAAATCTATACTTTATAGTAATCTTATTGATAGTCTGAGAATCTATACACATCCTCCATTCTCCTTTTTTCTTTGGTACTATTACTAATGGTACAACATATGGGCTCAAACTCTCTTGAATCAACCCCTTCTGCAACAAGTATTGCACTTTTCTATTCAACTCTTCAATCTATGGTGGATTCATTCTATGGCCTGCCTTATTCGGCAAACTGGTTCCAAGAATCAAGTCCATTTGATGACTAATCTTTCTTATTGGTGGAAATCCATCAAGTACATTATCAAATACAATATCCTTAAACTCATCCCAAAAAATTGCAACTTCCATAGGTACATCTTCTACTACCTCTTTATCAACATTTGGAACTATATAAAAATGCATATGTTCATGATTCATGCCCTCTAGGAACTTCCATCCATCAAATAAACATATTCTAGCATTACTACATACTTTTTCGTTTGTTTCCTTCAATGGCTTCATCTTGTGTCAGACTCCAATCTTTGTCAAATAATAGGTATTTTCATACCCATCATGTACTATATGATGATCAAATTTCCATGATCTCCCTAACAACAAATGACAAGCGTCCATAGACATAATATCAAATAATACCCCATCATGATAGTTTCCAATTTTGAACTTTAGTAGACATTGTTTATTGACCAAAACCTTGTGATCCTTCTGCAACCAAGCAATCCAATAGGGATTCAAATGCTTTTCTCTATCTAACTTCAATTTACCAACCATTTCCTCTAAAATAAGGTTATCAATACTACCACTATCCACAATGACATTGGATACTTTACCATTACTCTTAAACCTTGTGTGAAACAAATTCTTCCTTTGCTCAGGTTCCTTCTCATCATTTATCAAGGCTCTTCTAGTAATAAGGACCTCTCCTCTTTCAACATCTTTAGAGTGTGATGACTTGATATATTCATCTATATGTGCAACTCATGCATTCCCATCTCGTCTTCTATTTTTCCTCCCTTGATGTTGGGGACACTCGTAAGATCTATGCCCTTCTTCAAGGCAATGAAAATACGTACCATGGAATCCTCCTCTTCCTTGTCCTTTCCCTCTTCCTCACCTCCCTGATCTCAACTATTTTGATTGCAAGGGTTATAGAAATCATTTCCCCTTTGATTTTGACTGCTACTAGAGTCACCATTATTCTTTTGATCTTCATTTTATCCTCCATAAGATCATCCACTAGGCTTTCCACCATGACCTCTTCCACTTTGCTTGCTCTCAAACTTCTTTTTCAATTTTTCTTCTACATTCAAAGAAAATTTACATGCATCTTTAATGGTAGACATTCTTACCATGATCAACTCTTCTTGAATACTTTGCCTTAACCTATTTATGTAACGAGAAACCTTCTCCTTCTTAGCTTCAGAATGAACCGTTCTAATAAGGACTCGATAAAACTCTTTTGTATATTCCTGGACAAATTTTCCTGCCTTCTTTAACCCTTACATTTTCTTCAGCAAATCAAGCCCATAGTCAACATGAATGAACTATCTCTTTAAAATTTCCACCATTCAATCTCATCTTGTTATCATCTCCTTTCTTTTTCTATTCCTCTCCAACTGAACTTCTTTCCACCAAATGTTTGCATGACCTTTCAAATTGGCCTTGGTGAATCTAAACCTCTCATGATATTCTATTTCCTCATACTCAAAGTACTCTTCCATATCATTGATCCAATCGATCAACTCTTTTGGATTAATATTTCCAAAAAGTGTAGAATCTTCAATCTTTTCTCTCTTTCCAATCTTGGAAATGATCCTAAAAAACCTAGGTTCCTCAGGATCCCTGACTATTTATTGATCTTCTTCAAACCATCCTTCTTGTTGAGATTCATCCTCACTTTCATCTCTTGCCCTAAAATTATCTCCTACCATGCAAATTCTATGCTAGCAAGATCAATGTGATGCTAACAATGAATAGTCCAGACAAAAAAATGTGGTAAATGCATACGCCAAACAAATATCATGCTTTCCTATAGCAAAGGTCTGCAAATACTCTTAGTATAATTCAAGCCACAACAAATAATTTTAAAACCTAGATAAATGTACCAAAGTATGCATAAGATAATGAAGATCGACCACATATTTATGTAATTATTGAATACTATATCTAAAGCAATGCATATGCAAAAAATAGAACCCTACGTATACCCAGTCTTTAATACATTTAACAAGTCAGGCACTGTGCAAGACATACTTGTTCAATAATATCATTGGGTCATATTTTATAAAAATTCTCTTCTTCAGATATGCCAAAAGTATTTTTTTGTTCTAATTGTTTCTATATACTGAGACAAATATCTTTAACTAGCCATTGTTGGTCGTAAACTTGTATGTATGGGAACGTTATGTTAATTAAGTTGTTAGTCTCGGTTGTTAATGATCAAAGGGTAAGTGGTTATGTCACGACGCTTCAGTCACACCCCTTTAGGTGACATATGTACTCTCTCAGATGGAAGAGAAGGGACACACCTTATGTATGAAGTTATGATTACATTGGATGTAACTTGGTTATGATTAATACAATATTTGGCAGTTCTTTGATATCTTTGTTAGAGTATTATTACTTTATGCTTATTAATTAAATCTTATCGATTTAATTATATAAGTTTCTATTACTCTAGTTACTTAAGCTTCACTTAGGTACATTATTAATTAATTATTAATTAATAATGTGCAACCTAATTTTTTCCTTTAGGGTTTCTTTCTCACCTTTTATAAGGTGGAGCCTTGTACTTTTTCTATTATCTCTTATGCATTTTTCACATTTTGAGAGCACTTTCCTTCTGTCTCCATTTTTTCTTCTCTTGTAACAGGTTATTGGCTAACAGGTTCTTCTTGGGTTGTGCAGAATTGAGTTTGATCAATTCTTTCATGGTATCAGAGCTCAGATCTGTGGCTGCTTGTTCTTGATTTGAAGGTTTTTGGAGCTTGGAGGTTTTCAGATTTCAGAGGCTTTATGTTGTGGATCTGGGGGGCACTGGATTTTGGAGCACTTTGGGCACAAACTGACCTCACGGTTGAGTCCAGAAGGCCCAAAAACCCCTATAGTCATATAAGGCACGACCTATTTTGGCCATAGTTGCAATCTGTAAAAAAAAATTTACCACTAGAGCCGTACGGCCCTGGCACGCTTTCCAAGATGGTAAAATTATTTTTATTTTTTAAAAATAATTTTCTTACATAAATTTCTTTGAAATTTTTTTAAAAAAAAATATAAAAGTTTTTTTTCAACTTTTAAAAGTTGAAATGCATTGAAATCCATTGAAAAAGGTAATACCTTTTACCTTTAACGTAGGTACCTAGGTACCTGTGTACTTTTCCTAGGTACCTTGCTGCAAGTGCAGGTCGGTACAGCAGGTCTGACCTGCGTCAATACCTGCGTAAGGCTATGGTCAATGCCTTTTTTTTTTGGCATTTTTTTAATGCAAAAACAAAAAAAAAAAAAGCTTTTTTTGCCACCAAATTTTTTGGTAAATCCGCCATTTTTGGGGATATTTTTTTTTGCTCCGCCATTTTTAGCGTGACTTTCTAAGATCCGCTAAATTTGGCAAATTAGCACATGCAAAAAAAAATTTGCATTTTTGGGCACGCATTTCAAGGTGCCATGTCAGCATCTAGTCAGCGACTAGTCAGCAGGTGATATCATCGCACAGTCAGTAGGTGACATCAGTGCCCAGTCAACATATGACATCAGTGCCTAGTCATTGATGACGTCATCAAGTGTCATGTGACGGGCAGCCGGCCGTCAAATTTTTTTCAGTGACTGGTTTTTTCCAGCAAGCTAGTTTTCAGAGTACATGTTTGTTTTTTCCTCATAACTTGAGCATACGAGCTCAAAATTTGGCAAACAAGATATCGTCGGAAAGATCTTTCTGAGCTCTACATGATTCTAGAGGTTTGGGTTTTTGGCTCAGTAATTTTGATGCCGTTTTTTAGCTTCAAAGTTAGCAGTTCTTTTTTGCACTCCGGGAGCTATATCTTGTGCATCCGATCTCCGTTTTGAGCAAACGAATAGGCGTTGGAAAGGTCTTGGAATGATCTATCCAGATCCTTAGCCTATTTCATCAAATTTTTTACCAGGTACACAAGTTATTATCTGAATCATTCTAGCTCTTTCTGTCTTTCAAGCTTTCCATATTGTATTGGGAATTGGGTTTTATCAATTGTGGGGGGTGTTATTTCTTGCTTTTCTGTTATTTATATTAGAAAATAAAAACATTGTATCACATAAAACAAAACCCCTTCTACATCTTCTGTCTAGTTCTGAAAGAAAACATTAAAAAATAGTCAAAGCACTTGGCACTATGGAAAACACAGCATCTGTTGAGCTTCTCACTACACACAATTATCATGTGTGGAAGCCAAAAATGACCAGACTCCTCATGTCACGAGGTTTATGGTCCTGCCTGGATATAGTTCAGCCAGTTCTTCAGAGGCCTTATGAGGCTCTTATGCACAGAAACAGGATGGATGAGGCAATGGGCCTCATTGCCATGAATATTTTAGATGGGTTGTTGTTCCACCTGGATGGTCTGACTACAC
>MU227688.1:350900-363217 GCA_018584345.1 Thuja plicata | reverse complement strand
GGTTGAGCCTTGTACTTTTTCTATTATCTCTTATGCATTTTTCACATTTTGAGAGCACTTTCCTTCTGTCTCCATTTTTTCTTCTCTTGTAACAGGTTATTGGCTAATAGGTTCTTCTTGGGTTGTGCAGAATTGAGTTTGATCAATTCTTTCAATCTTGTTGCATTTACTATTTGTTATAATTTCCTTTAGTAGTATGCATTAAATCTCATTTGTTGTAGGAGGTAAACATTTGGCATCGTTGCCTCTATGATCTTAGGAAGTGACGAGGTGTGGATGGTGCATGAAAAATAATGGAGCAACTAGTAGATTTTGGTGGAAGGACCAATGAGGAAAATGAGTATACACAATTATTAAAGGGTGAAAGGGCACTGACAATAGAATTCATCTTGCTACTCTAGGCATCCATCGAAACTCATGTCCGACAAGAGGAAACATGCGAGGAAGTAGCAGAGAGTTCCATGTGGACTGCCCTTTGAGTTAGTCCCATCGTGGATCGGTTGATGTGTCGTCTCCCTTGGCTGCTGGCACAAACATTCCTTGCCCTTAAAAATGAATGAGAAGAGGTGAACCGAGAGAATCGAAGGCAAAAAATCCTGGCAGACAAGGTAGCACATGCAATTAACATGTGTTGGATGAGACTAGAGCCTTTAGAGGAGACCACATGAAGCAACATCATGTTTTAGCTCCTCAGTCTTCTTTATTATAGAAATGCAAACATCATGCTCTTTCTACACAGGCCTTGCCTTTATCTTCTTCTTAGTGACATAGAGTTTCAATGAACCTATTAACCTCACAATCATCAACACTATTGGGGGGTTTCTATTGTTTGTGCCAGTGCTATTGTTTCACGGACGACAAGAAAGAAGATCTCGTTCGACATTGCAAGACATGTGAAATGATCTAGACTACCAACAGAGTCACGAACTAGAATGAATGACAGAGGCAGTTTCCATAAACATTGTGTGGAGCGATCGTTGATTGGTTCTCTGATACGGATCCAACCAAAATTTCTACATGAGCAGAACTCAAAAAGGAATTCCATAAAAAATTCTGACTACTCAGGGATGCTAATGAAATAGTGGCTAAAATCTATAACACCAAAAAATCAAAGGACAAAACTGTTCGAGGGTATGACCTCTACCTTAAGAAAGTGGTGGGGAAAATAGAAAGCTAGTCGGTGGATGGCCTAAAAAAGCATTGGTTCATTGAAGGATTAAAACCTTCCCTTAAGAGAAAAATTAAGATTGTACCATCGCCATTGTATGAGGATGCTAATAACAAAGTGATGGACCTAGAAAGTGAAAACAAAACAACAAAGAAAAAGAAGAGTAAATAGTCTGACAACGACGAAGATTCTTCTCATGAGGAGGGTAGTAGTGGAGAATCAAACAAGAAAGTCTAGGCCCTCTAGAGAGACATACTACACATGGTGAGGTAATTTAAAACAATGAAGGGGAGCACCAGCTAGATTGAAGAGGGAGGCTTATGGTGTGAAAATTGCAAGGAGGAAGGTCATGCCAAGGGCACATTCCTGAAGAAACTATTGTGAAATTTTCCAAACAGAGGGTAATTCCACCAAGGAATGCCCATATAATATGAAAACATGAAGCCATCAACAGGTCTTGTTGACATAAGAATTGTTTGCCTCAGCAACGGGGACTACGCAGAACACCATGACATCATCCAACAACTATCAGAAAAATCTAAAGGGGAGGAGGAAGAGGTAATGGAAATGATAATAAAAATAACAACAACAATGAGGGTCAAAGTCATATTCAGTATGATGTCAGTGGATGATCAATAATACAATATTGTGCATGCAATGAATGGGGCCACTTTGCCAGGGATTGCCCAAGAGGAGAAGCACCATAATTCCTTTGTAAGTGGTGTGGTCTAGGAGACCACAATGACGCAAAATGTCCCAAGCCTGGGGTAAATCTTCTAAACATCAAAGGCAACAAGGAGGAGGTGTTGTCAATCACCCATGGGCAAGCCAGGCAGGCCACCTACCCAGATCCAGAAACCAAGAAAAATAGGGTACGAGAAGCAAAAAAAGACATCAAGAGGAAAATTATAGATGAACGGAGAGAAACATATGATACCACTAGTACCTTGCTAAAAGGCCAAGTATACCAAAACATTCTACAGTAAGTGATGCAGACAAATATTTCAAAATAATTAAAGGACCTCCTTGTAGCCATGCCACAACTACGAATCACTCTACTACATATGACACCACCTCCAAGGATAGAACCAAAGGAAAACTCCCTCGGGAAGGAAAACTCCCTCAGAAAGGAAGATCCCCTTGGAAAGGAAAACTTCCCAGGAAAGCGAAACTCCCTTGGAAAAGAAAATTCTCTCAGAGAGGATCCAATGTTGCTAGCAATGAACACATGTAGATATCTAGTAGTGGTCAAGAAGGGCATTCTTGACTCCATTCTGATAGACACAATCATTGACGGGGGTCGAGTATCAATGTCTTTCCTAAAGAGACATGGAAGAGATTAGGGTGACCTACACTGTGGCCACCAAATTTCCAAATTGTAGGCGCAAACCAACATGGGATCAAACCTATTGACATGTTGATGACACACTAGGTAATGATCAGTACTCAACCCTTCATGTTGGATTTTGTGGTCATCCCATTGAAGAAGGGGTATGCCGCCATCCTTGGTAGGGGTTGGATGGTACAAGCTAAAGTCAACCATGATTGGAAGGGAAACACCTTGTCCATGCAGAGAAATGACAGGAAATTTATAATTGAACTGAGGAACTAAATGGTCAATAAAGACCTAGTGTCTTCATCAGAGTCAGAGGCAGAGGAAGAAGTACCAGAAGAGAGGTGGCGCATGGAGCTGAATAATGAAGGAATCCTTGAATTAAAAGGGTATTCAGAGGATGTCTTGGACTCGCTAAATAAAATCTTCCATTAGAAAATGGAAGACTACAATTTATTCCACTGTAACATTGTCGAGGTAGACAAGGGGGCCGAAAAAGACTCATTCCCAGCAGAGTACAGTAAGTACAAGGAAGGGGAGACTTGGGTAAGTGAAACCCCAACACACAAGTTTGATGAAGAAAAACCAATCATGTATGAGGAGCCCTCCCTGAAAGTCACAAACTTAGGAGATGAGGCTAACCCCAAAAACATCCTCATTGGAGATGACTAGAATTCAATCCTGAAGGCGGTCATATTTAAAATATTCATGGAATGTAAGGACATTTTTGCATGGACATAAAAATATTTGAAAGGGGTCCTACTAGAATTATGTGTCCATCAGATCTCATTTATACCTAGGGTGGTGCCTGTACAAAAGTGACCGTGCAGGATGAACAAGAATTACGTCACGTGAGTTAATGATAAAATATAATGTATGTTATAGGTTAGGATCATATTTAGAGTACAAACAAGCGAATGGGTATTGCCCATTGTTATCTCAATAAAGAAGGAGGCAACCAAGATTTGAATATGTGTGGACTTCATATGCCTGAATGCATTCACCATAAAAGACCCATTCCCAATATCATTTATTGATCGCATTTTGGAAGAGGTTGTAGGACACAAAATATACTCCTTCATGGATGAATTCTCTAGATAAAACTAAATATCCATCGCACAAGAGGAAAAACTAAAGACAACCTTCATAGTGGAAGGTGGGATATATGTGTACAATTGGATATCATAAAGACTCTGAATGCTCCTACAACATTCCAGAGGATAATTTTACATATCTTTAATACAATGGCAGTAGGAAACTTTAAAGCCTTTTTAGATGATTGTTCTATCTTTATTGTGGAGGATAATCACCTCATAGCCATTGGATAATGCATGGAGAGATGCATATGGGAAAGACTCTCACTCAACCCCAAGAAGTGCAGGTTCATGGTACCGTAAGGAAAGCTACTCAGACACATCATTTGTAAATCCTGAAAAAATACAGGTGATCCTCGAGATGGAGCCACCGAGGGAAATCACAGGGTTGAAATCATTTCTTGGACACATCAGATATATCAAAAATTCATCAAAAACTTTGACCATGCATCTTATCTGATGGATATGTTGACTCGGAAAGGAGAAACCTACACTTGGGAAATAGAACATGGAGAAGCATTCAAGGGGCTGAAGGCAAGATTAGTAGCTACATCCATTTTGCTGTTCCCTAACTGGGATATGCTGGTCCCATTGAGAGGGAGGGTGAATTAGACAAATCAAAACTTAAACACTTAAAAATGAACTCACTGATTCACTCGATAATATTGAATACAGTAAATAACCAATTCACCAAATAACTCAATAACATAAGTAACAATACATCTCATTTATGTAAATCAATCATTCAAACTTAGTAACATCAAATTAACCATGTAAACATCAAATATAACTTGGTTGACACCAGATTTAACAAGGAAACCCAATTTGGGAAAAACCTATGTGGGAATTGTAACCCACAATAAAAATGTACCCTTATGAAGTATTCTAAGTTAATAACTTGTCTTGTTAAATATTACAAACACATTTGCTAAATGTGATCCTGTTAGGGGATTTACCTCAGGTTTGTTAAGATCTTCATCCTGTTAGGAGTGGCCTTATTAGAGGTCTTTAAACACTCTTTTTGAGTGTCACCTAAGTCTAGGTTTTACAAATAGGACTGTTAAATCCATTCGGTTAAGATATTTCTCTATTACAAATATTAATAAGCAACCATAAACTTTGATCTATAAATATAGAAACTACCTTTACTAGTGTCATATCCTTAATGATCAATTGAATACTGGCATCAAATACTCCATTTGTATCTTTCTTAGAATGTAGATTCTCCAATCTTTGTTTCTCTGTTCTCCTTGGTAAATGTTGTTCTTCGACTTCTTCTTCTTCTCTGTTCAATTCACCAGCAACATACACTGTGTATTTCTCATTCTTTATATAGACATACTTTTTCCTCTTAATCTCCTTAATTTGATTTTCCTTCATTTGCGCTCAGTCGTTCGATCATCTTCTTCATATTTTACAACTTGATAAACCATCTCACTTTTACCTCGAAACTTGAACTTTTCTTGGGACTTACATAATTTTGTTTAATTGCTTGATCATCACCTTAGATCTTCTCGTTGAATTTTCCTGTTCGTAGATCTTGTAACAAACTTCATTTAATTCATTTCCTCATCCAGATTATCATTTCTTCACATTAAATTTGATCTTATCATCATTTAATATCAGTATATTGTGCTCAGTAAACTTGCTTTGCAACTCGGTAACTAACTTCATTCATTGCTCGATGTCTAACTCATCTTCGGTGCTAAGTGCTCGGTAACTATGACCGTCTCACATAACATTCTACTGACCGACTCAGTCTAGCTCGGTAAAGTAACTCTCTCAGTCACAACTTAATTCATTATAGTTCCCGACTTGACCAATCAAATGTACCGATTTGATAACATCAAATATATAGTAGAAAACAACTATGTCATCATTATTTCATCATTATTTGATATGTATTTGTCACCCATTTAACTTCTCCTCTTAAGATATGGTAGCATAATAAAAATACATTAATCAATTGCTTGACATCAATGACAAAACAAAAATTGATCTAACTATTTCTACAATCACGGTAATTGGTATCACTCAGTCTTCATCATCTCCATCAAATATTCATCAATTAATCAACAATCTCCCTCTTTGGCATTTATGGAAACCACTATAATAGTGTTATAGCAATTGATGATGGCAACTCTTAAATGCATAACTATACCCCCTCTGAGTTGATGTTTTTGTTTCCACTCTAATATTTCTTATCTGAATCTCCCTCTTGGATAAATCTTCTATTTCTATAACATACATTCTAAATCTCCTTAATGAGTAAATATTAGCAATTCATTCTCTCTCAATATCAATATCTCCCTTAAGATAAATGTCATCAATTCATTCTTCTCCCTCTTTGACAACAATGCCAAAAAGTCATACTCCTGAAAACTTGTTCCAGTAGTGGATTATACCTGACATGTACTCTTAAATCATTACATACAAAAATCTTTTCACAAATTCAGGAATCACCTAAAGTGTGTCATACTAACATCAATCTAAAAATAGATATTCTAATGAAATATAGAATTGATGCAACATGCCTCGTGCTCTTAGTGAATATTGGATAGGGGAAGAACCCCTAATTTACCTTTGAGATACTCAAAAGCATCTTTAGGTAGTTTCTTTGTAAAGATATCGGCCAATTGTTCTTTTGAATTCACATATTCCAATTTCACATTCTTCTCTTGAACTTGTTCTCTCAAGTAGTGATACTTGATAGAAATGTGTTTGGTCTTTGAATGCATAACCGAGTTCTTTGATATATTAATAGCACTTGTATTATCACAAAAAATAGTAACTGGATC
Organism: Thuja plicata; assembly: GCA_018584345.1. NCBI lineage: Eukaryota > Viridiplantae > Streptophyta > Pinopsida > Cupressales > Cupressaceae > Thuja > Thuja plicata. Next base: position 356,824 of record MU227688.1, on the reverse strand, counting down.
CGTGATCTCTTCTTGCATACCTTAAAGTAATTGCTTAATCCATACTATGTTTACACAATTCATAGCAACATCAACATATTCAGTCTCGACAGTAGACTGTGAAATACAACTTTGTTTCTTGCTCAACCATGTAACTAATATTTCACTTAGAAAGAATGCGCCTCCACTAGTACTTTTTGTGTCATCAACATTTATAGCCTAATCTACATTAGTGTATACTTGCAAATCAAAAGTACCTCCCTTGTACAATAAACCAGACTCTTTTGTTTCTTTCAGGTATCTCAAAATTCTTTTTACTGCATACATATGTGTTTCCTTCAGATTAGAAGAAAATCTTGCAACAATTCCAACAATGTGTGCTATATCAAGTTTGCTATGAACAACATACTACAATTTACCAATCATGGATCGGTAAAGAGTGTTATCCACCTCTTGTGTTTCATCATCTTTAGATAATTTACATCCAGTAACCATAGGTATTCCAACAAGTTTGGAATCTTCCATACCAAAAGTTTAAGAATCTCTTTGATATACTTGGCTTGTGTAATATAGATTCCTCCAGTAACTTGTTGTATCTGTAGACCTAGAAAGAACTTAATCTCTCCAATCATCGACATCTCAAACTCTTTTCTCATTTCATCAACAAATCATTTACATAAAGTGTCATTGCCTCCAAAAATAATATCATCAACAAAAATTTCAGTAATCAAAACTTGATTATCAATATCACATTTCAAGTAAAGATTATTGTTATCACATGTTCTTTGAAATCCGATTTTGATTAGATAAGAGTTCAATCTCTCATAACATGCTCGAGGTGCTTGATTCAAACCATGTAAAGCTTTATGTAACTTACATACCTTGTTCTTGTTTGTGTTCTCAATAAATCCTTCATGTTTCTCACTGTATACTTCTTCTTTGAGTATCCCATTAAGAAATGCAGACTTAACATCCATCTGAGATACCTTGAATCCTTTGTAAGCAACATATGCTAGAAGTATTCTAACTCCTTCTAGTCTAGCAATAGGTGCAAAAGTCTCTCCATAGTCAATTCCTTCTTTTGTACATAACCTTTGCAAACCAATCTAGCTTTTTTTTTATAACTTCTCCATGCTCATTCAATTTTTTCTAAAAATCCATTTAGTACCAATAACATTTTTGTCTTTGGGCCTAGGTACTAATGTCCATGTCTTATTCTTCTTAATTTGATCATACTCTTCTTTCATTGCTTTCATCTAATCTTCACTATCTAGTGCGTCCTTAACTTTCTTATACTCAAATGTAGATATCAAACATGTATTGTCTCTTACCTTGCTTTTGATCATCACTCAAGCATCCTTATTTCCAATAATATTTATCGAGGAATGGTGCCTTCTCACATACATTTCCAAAATAGGCTCGGTAGCTCTCAGTTCTTCAATATCAACATTCGGTTGTGGAACTCCTTGTTTATCTTCCTCCTCGATAGGTGCTCTCAGTAAGGTATTAGGGGCATCATGTTGTACATATACAAACTTCTCATAATCTCCAGGTTCCTTCTTACTATCCTCATCATTCCTTTCTACAAATTCATCAATTCTCACATTTTTACTTTCCACCATTTTGTTAGTATCCTTGTTCAAACATTTGTAAGATTTACTCCTTGTAGAATATCCTAAGAGTATCCCTTCTTCTCCTTTTGAATCAAACTTTCCTTCTCTATAATATTTCAGAATACAACATTTTCTCCCAAAATTTTTAAAGTGACTGACATTAGGTTTGTGTCAATACCAAATTTATAAGGTGTCTTTTTGGTACCTTTCTTCATTTGTACTTGGATCAATGTATAAACAACAGTACACAACTTCCCTCCAAAAGTTTCATGAAACTCCTTTTTCAATCATCAGTGTCCTAGCAAAATCAACAATAGATCTATTTCTTCTCTCAACAATCCCATTTTTTTGTGGTGTCCTTGGTACTGACAACTAACTCTGAATTCCATTCTCATTACAAAATAATGTAAACTCATCAGAAGTAAACTCACCTCCTTTGTCAGATCTTAGACATTTCAACTGTCTTCCAGTCTCTTTTTCAACTCGGTCCTTATACCACTTAAACATTTGAAATGCATCAAATTTTTCTTTTTAAAACATTACATACATAATTCTAGAGTAATCATCCATAAATAAAATAAAATATATGTCTTGATAATAACTTTGAGTCCTCATGGGTCAGCATAAATTAGTATGAACTAAATCCAAAATTCCTTGTGTAACATTAGTCTTGCTTGCAAAACTAGATTTAGTCATCTTACACATCTGACATTCTCTGCACATAGTATTCTCTAGTTTTTTAAGTCTTGGTAGTTATCTTACTCTACTCTTCTTACTCACTTTGATTAAGTTGTAAAAATTAACATGGCAAAGCCTTTTGTGCCATAACCAAACATCTTCAACTTTTGCAAATAGGAAACTCTTCATAGAAGTATCGAGATAAAATAAATTACCTTTAGATTGTTCTACAGTAGCAATCATATTATCCTTCTCATCAAATAATTTCACCCTTCCATATTGAAATTCCATATGGTGACTTGTATTGTTTAGTTGTGCAACACTCAACAGATTATACTTTACTCCTTCAACCCAATAAACATCATCACATCTTGTGTTATTTAGTAGAATTATAGATCCCTTTCCTTTCATAGGATATGGAGCATCATAACCAAATCTAACATTACCTCCATCATGATTTTCCAAGGAAATAAACTTAAGTGTATCACCAGTCATGTGATATGAACAACCACTATCTATAATCCATGTTTCAATCTTACTTACTTGTGATATTAGGGCTCTAGGTTCTTCTTCATCAGAATCGTCTTTTATAGCAACATAAACAACTTCTTTTCTATCATCACTATCACAAGATTCATCATCACTTAGTCCTTCATTAGCAATATAAAAATATTTCTTACCTTTGTTTTTGTAGTCCCTGTATCTCCTAAACTCTATTTTCTCTTTTGTCCTTATCTCTGTTATCTTTCTTTTCTTCCTTATGTTTTTTTCTGGACAGTTAGATGCAAAGTGAGCAACTTTATCACAATTAAAACATTTTAAGGGTAACTTACCTTGGTATTTGCCTTTGCCTCTTTGTATCCTTCTAGCCAACAAAGCTTCAAATTATCTTTCATTCTCATCACATTCAGTAAATAACTCTTCAAGTCCTTCACTGCAACTATAAAATTTATCACTGACACTGCTCAAATACCATCTCTAGCAGCAAATTCCCTAACTTTTCCAATCTTTAAAGTAGACTTAAATGCAGATTCAATCTTAGAAGTAGCAGGCAAACTATTGTCAAAAGCATTTAACTCAAATGCAGTTAACTTACCAATAGTAGCATCCAGTGAAACATTCATCTAGGGTATAAATCTTAGCTCCTGTATAGAAGATACATGAATACATAACTCGATAGTAGGGTTCTCAACATTTTGATTGTAACATCATCTTTTGTTATGATACCACTAGCTCCTCTAATAGAATTAACAGTCTCCTTAAGTCTTGTAATATACAGTATTATGTTCTCTCCTTCCTTCATCATCATAGAATCAAATTTTCCAATCAAGATTTCTGCTTTAGCCTTTTGAACATGTTGATCTATACCATAGGTCAAAATACACTTATCCCACATTTGTTTCAAAGTAGTACAAGCATCAAGCTCATCATATTCTTGGTCGGTAAGTGTAGAAGCAATCTTAATCATGACTTGTGTGTGTTCCTGTTTCTGTCTTTGCTCATTGAAAATCATAGGTGCAGTAGTCAGTGCTATATATTCATTATCAAGAAAGTGAAGTCCATACTCTCCTAATCTAGTCACATGCAACCTCATTCTACTTTTACATGTAGAGAAATGATCCCTATTTAGCTTTGGTGCTTCCCTGTTATACATCTTTAGATCTTGACTCATGTCCTTTGAAACTTAACACTTCAAAGTAACCTAGCTTTGATACCAATTTTTGGTCCCGCTGAGGGGGGGGGGGGGGGTAATNTGATACCAATTTTTGGTCCCGCTGAGGGGGGGGGGGGGGTTAATCGGACATATAAAAACTTAAACACTTAAAACTAAACTCATTGACTCACTTGGTAATACTGAATATAGTAAATAACGAATTCACCAAATAACTCAATAACATAAGAAGCAATGCATCTCATTTATGTAAATCAATCATTCAAACTTAGCAACATCAGATCAACCATGCAAACATCATATATAACTCAGTTGACACAAGATTTAACAAGAAAACCCAATTTGGGAAAAACCTCTGTAGGAATTGTAACCCACAAAAAAAATGTACCCTTCTGAAGTACGCCCAGTTAAGAGCTTATCATGTTAAAGATTACAAGCACATTTGCTAAATGTAACTCTATCAGGGGATTTACCTCAGATCTATTAAGATCTTCACCCTGTTAGGAGTGACCTTGTTAGAGGTCTTTAAACACTCTTTTGGAATGTCACCTAAGTCTAGGTTTTACAAATAGGACTTTTAAATCCACTCGGTTAAGAAATTTCTCTATTACAAATATTAATAAGCAACAATAAACTTTAATCTATAAATATAGAAACTACCTTTGCTTGTGTCAGATCCTTTATGCTCAATTGAATACTGGAATCACATACTCCATTTGTCTCTTTCTCAAACTGTAGATTCTTCAATCTCTGTTTCTCTGTTCTCACAAAATATTATGCCCCAAGGTTGAATTAGAAGAAAAGAAGTAGAAAATTGCAAGATTGAAAATTGAAAGAAGAAGAAGAAGAAGAAGAAGAAGTGGGGTGAAAGTGAATGGAAGATAGAAGTTTGGAAGAAGTGGAAAGAAATGGAGAAAAGAAAGAGAATTTGCCTAAAGAAAGAGAATGCCCCCAAAATTAATCAAGTGTTGAAGATAGAAAATTTTGATTGCGATCACGAAAGAAGATAAGGAAATGAAGATCAGAACGTGATCAAAGTTGATTAAAAGTCCACAAGAAAGATGAAGGAAACCCTCTCAAAATCATAATGCATCCTAAAAATGCAAACTAACATGAAGTCTAACAATGCAAGCTACATGAAAATGCAAAGGTGTACTTGCAATAGAGCAACAAACATAGGATCTTGTGTTCATCTTTCATAAGAGAATGTAAAGGAACTTATTTTCATCATTAGGCCATTATTAATGGACATCAAAAATCACACAATTATCACTAGTCACAAGTGCAACTATGAAGATATGAATGTGATTTATATCGGAAACATCACACAACCATCACTAGTCACGAGTGCAACTATGAAGATATGAATGTGATGTATATCAGATTTGAAATGTGGAAAGATTCTAACATAAGCATCAAAGACATAAAGGTCAAGATGACTGTGATGTTAGCTTACCCAATTTAATATAGCAAAGCCACGCTTGCATCAAGGCATAGAGGCCAGGATGACCAGCAGAATGGTTGTGCAAAAAATAGTGAAGCATAAAGCAAGAAGCAAATAAAAACATGCCCCATGCCCCAAGTCCTCTAGCTATGCATCATGGAGAGACTTATCAGACAAGGACACTCAACAAAAATCAATAATAGTCAGCACACAAAGAAAAGATCATGACATAGCTCAAGCATTAAGTGTTGCATTTAAAAATTTAAGTGTGTTAACTGAAACTGAGTCTCGAGGATAAAGATCAAATGCTCGCAAGCAGGTAACATCACATGACAAAACGGGGTAAGACCAAATCGATAAGTGTTGAAAAACACTCGATGTCAAGGGTTGTATTGAAAAATACAATTGAGAGTGGTATTGAAAAACACCATTTGTGAGGTGTCCTAAAGACTAACGCATCCAAGAGACCAAAGCTAATACAGTTATGCCCCCTAGACAAAGACAAAGACCAATTCCAAACCAAGGCAACAAGGACAAG
>MU227688.1:328476-339606 GCA_018584345.1 Thuja plicata | reverse complement strand
TGCAAGTACACCATGAAATGAGAGATTCAAATGCATGAAAATGAGATCTACTCTATATGATTGCAATGCTTGAAATGAAATTAATCTAAATGATAACAATGCATGGCTAAATCTATGAAAGGAAATATAGATGCAAGATTAATCTATGAAAGTAAACACGAATCTAATCTACATGAATAGCCATGAATGCAAGAAGAAGACAAGAAGAGAGAAGTTGCAATATCCAAGCTTGAGTGCTCAAATCCTCCTCCAAAATTACTCTCCAAACCTGCAGCATAACAATACTTAAAAATTCTATATGAAAATGAGAAGGAGAGGTCTCCTTTTAAAGGAAAGTGAACGATTGAGATTAAGAGGCAAAAATCAAAGGCTATGATTAAGAGACAAAAACCCACCACTTAGGAAGATGTGAAGAAAAAGGGATTTTATTTACTTTTTATTTAATTTATTTCCTTTTTCATCAAATAAAGTGCTTTAAGTGGGGATTTTTATTTATTTAATTAAAAGAGGGGTTTTCTTTTAATTAAATAAATTAGAAGAATTTTATTTAATTAAATGGGGGAAATTGAATTTAATTAAATAAGAGGAATTTAATTAAAAGGGAGATTAAATCTTTTAATTAAATAAGAGGAATTTTATTTAATTAAAAGGGGAAAATTTAATTTAATTAAATAAGATGAATTTTATTCAATTAAAAGGGAGATTAAATCTTTTAATTAAGTAAAAATGATCAAACCTTAGGAAATATTGAAATAATTGAATTAATTACAATTTGATCAAGAAAATTGATTTGAAATAAAAATGTTTCAAAGCATTGATTTAGGAAATTGATAAAATGATAAATGGGGCCCAAAGTCTAGGCGACCATTTTTGGGTGCATACACGCCGTACATAAATTTGGGAACTATTTGTTGGCTACTCCATTTACTTTTTATGCGGATTACCAAGCCTTAATGTATATGATGAATAAGCCAATTATCCAGGGCAGAGTAAGCAGGTGGTTACTTTTATTACAAGAGTTCACATTTACCATAATAGTTCACCCTGAGAAAAGCCATGTGAGTGCATATCACCTTTCCCACATTAAATCTGGGGAGTTGCCAGAAGGAGTGAACAATGACTTCCTCAATGTGCATCTCTTTCGGATCACAGTTTTATCCCCTTGGTATACATGTATTGGAGAATACCTGTCCTCGGGACAGTTCCCCTAGGAGATGCCACCAGGGGAAAGAAGGAAACTTGTCCTCAGAAGTCTAACCTTCCAACTCATCAATGACTTACTTTATAATATGAGACCCAATCAAGTACTTCAACAGTGTGTGATGGAAGAGGAGGTTTAGAGTGTTCTGAGGGAGACTCACGAGGGTCCCGTAGGAGGGCATATAAGACCAGATAAAATGACTCAAAAAGTCTTACTTGTAGGGTTATGGTGGCCGACGCTATACAATGATGCAAGAGAATGGGTTGTGAGTTGCGACACATATCAGAGAGCCGAGAAACCTTTAAAAAGAGAATTTATACCACTAAACCCCTCCAATGCGCAAGAATTATTTGAACTATGGGGATTGGATTTTGTCGTACCACTTAAGGCAAGTAGGGAAGGCAGGTGTAGGTATATTATTGTGGTGACAAAATATCTGACCAAATGGGCTGAGGCCATAGCCCTACTTGATAACTCTGCCTTGAGCACAACGATATTCATTTACAAGTAGATTATTACAAGGTATGACATACCCATTTAGATCACTAGTGACATAGGGGGACACTTTGTCAATCACATCATAAAATTTCTTACTACTGAGGTTAAGATTTTTTACTCATTCTCGAGCCCTGATTACCAGAGAGCGAACGACCAGGTTGAGGCGACTAATAAGATTTTGGTATTTGTAATCTATAAACCATGAAGAGTAGAAGGCAAAGGCTAGGAAGAGAGGCTCCATTCATCATTATCGACCTATCACACAACTTATAAAGTTACCACAAGATAAACCCATTTTTAGTTTATGTACAAGCAAGAAGCTATTGTACCAAATGAATTCATGGTGCCAAGTCTAAGAATAGCCATCGAGAATAGGCTAGGAGATATGGAGAGCATGCGAGAGATATTTTATAGTCTAAATAAGCTTGATTAGTATCAGATGATGGTGCAGTGGGCTACATAGGTCACACAGATGAGGCGGAAGGCCTGACATGACAAGCATCTCAAGTGCGTTTGCTTCACTCTAGGATAGTTGGTATTAAGGTACAATGGAAAAAATGAGATCAAGCTAAGAAATTTTAAAGTGAAATGGATAGGGTCGTACAAAGTCCGGGAGGTCAATGACAATGAGTCAATCAAACTATGGACACTGTACGAAAAGGAAGTCCTAGATGCAGTGAACGGGTCCAAGTTAAAGCCATACTAGGAAAGGCGACACAGAGACGACCCAGTTAACGCTGGCGAGCCCAACTAGATGTAAGTAATGGGGAAAAAAAGAAAAGAGAAAATTAAAAATAAATAAAATTAAAAATTAAAAAGTCAGAGACTAACTGTATAGTGTCCACTGTACGGTGGGACTGCTGGACGGTGGGACCATCGTGCGGGGTCACACCAAACTGTGGCAACACCGTCGGTAGAACCACCGCGGGTGGGACTACATTACGGTGGTGTCACCATGCGAAACTTAAAGTTGTCGTCAACTTCCTTATGAAGGTAGAAAAAATAAAAAATATGAAGAGTCACAACCCTCCATTAAGGAGGTAATAAAATATGAAAAGATGCAACCCGTCAATTCGAAGCTAATAAAATAAATTTGAAAGAGCCTATGGGAAAAATAAAAGAGAGGAAGTCCACACACTATCATACAAACAGTTGGAGAGTTCTTTATATAAACAAATATAGTTGTGTAAGCAAGAGTCGCACGATAGTTATTCAGTTATTTGGTGGTTACATTCAAAAGCCAAAAATTCAAAACGGTTATAGAAAAATGGATTCACTAGGAAAGCGATGCTGCAAAGCATAGTTGCAGACACATGCAAGTAGTTCAGGCAAGAGCATGGATAAAAATGCACAAGTATTACCCTCAGGAGTAAAATTTACAGGGCAAATGGATGCCAACTCCCGTGGAAAAAGCAGAAGCTGAGGCCTAAGATTCCCATGATGTCGACTCCTTAGAAAGATCTAGTTATAGCATAGAAGGTTACGTTCGAGGGTTTGAATGGGTTAGAATGCCAAAAGTGGTGGCAAGATACATTGGATAATGATTTGGTAAAGAAAAGTTTGAGGACCACACATGTGTAATGGGTCATACAGATGCTCGTATTTTGCATTAAGGACTACGAAGATGCACTGTGAACTATGATTGTAATGGGAGGAAAATTTATATGAAGGCAAGGAAGATGTCGAGGGAAAAAAATGAGTATTGGATTAAATTGGTATCCAAAATCCTCACACCTGCAGAGCTCTATTCAGTGGTAAAGACATCAAAAGGATGATGGATGGAGAAGTCCTTCATTGCAGAAGGGCATTGGCGCTACATTATGGATGTTGTCAAGAGTAGACTTACTGGGTCGAGCTGTGCTTCTAATATCATGCTTCCCCAAATCGTGTTGATGAATGACCTGATGAATGGTATGGTATATGATTGGGCTACGTTGTTGGCGGAGTGAATGCACAAATTCATGACCCTCCAACATAAGATTTTATATGCCGCACTACATCATCCGCCTATTTTTAGATGCCACACACACACAGATTCCAATCGATCACTTGGAGGTTAAACCTGGTCCTTTGACGCCTGGCGAGCCATCCACCATGTGATGGAGACACTTGGACATACCGACAGGTCAGAAAGTGCTTCTAGGGTAGAATTGGCGGAGGCAAACCATTTTGGGGTCTGGGTCAGAGGATGTCGACAGTAGCCAAGAGGAGACATCTGAGAGCTCCAGTGCCTCTGACTGAGGATGATCCATTGGAGGTGGTAACATCGACATATCTACCTGCACCCACACCCACACAGGTTCTGTTTACCCGATCAATGTTGTCCACCATGACACACTTAACCCTGACGACTGTAAGTGCGCCCTCCATCCCTAGGTTTAGGCAGCTAAGGCAGCCAGTGATGATGACCCCAGTAGTGCCAGAGGTGGAAGCGTTGCCTACAATGGAGGTGGTTGTAAGACCTTCTACACTCACTATGGCAGAGGTAGTGGACGAGTCTAGGCCTGTGGAGTTGGACTATGGAGATGTGTTTGGAGGTGAGAGGGAGAAGACCGGTCAGGAGGAGCCTCGAGAGGTGAGGGAGGGCTAGGGCCATTTGGAGGTGGTTGGGACTGATGCAGTGGTCACCGTTGATGCTAGGTTAGTGAATGATCCCACCACCTACACCTGATCCTTCTTCCATCAAGCCTATGAGCACTTGGCTTAGTAGGCACTTTCATATGACACCCTTGGCATCTATTGGAGTGGCAGTTCTCTCTCCTCGACGAGATGTACTCCCGGAGATGTTTGACTTGGAGGCAGAGCCTCACCTATAGGGGAGCACACTAACTTGGTGGAGGAGGGTCATGCAATGGAATTGGTAGAGGAACTGATCGTACACTTGGCTGTAGAAAGTACAGTAGTCATCAGGCTCATCGCACCTTCGAAGCCTTAGAGGGAGCACGTTGGGGAGGATGTTGAGGCCTACTTTGCCGACATGGTTGTACCTAAACATTAGGTAGTGTCTTTCACCCAGTCTCGAGCTCTAGATAGTGTTGTTGATGATTTGGAGCGGTTGTTGTCCTTTGTGAGAATTGATTGTCCTACAACTTTTACAACTTGTTTTGAGTCAAGCAGATGACCAACCATAGAGACTGTGGATATTTTGAATACCTGGGCAGTTGGTGATCTAGTGGTGGAGAGAAGAGTGGAGGCTCTTGTCCAACATATAGAGCAGGTCTTTAGGGAGGGCTATTACACCATGAGGCATATGGAGCATATCTCTAGAGGGAATGAGACTACTTGGGTGGTCACACTGGGAGCTTGAGAGGAGATGACCACCTGGTTAGGAGTAGTCAAGGGATATTTGGCTTACTGTACATAGGAGTTTGCTAGCCAGGAGGCAAATTTGGCCGTAGAGAGAGACAAGATAGTGGCTCAGTTAGAGGTCATTCAGATAGAGAAGATAGCTTTGGAGCATCAGATGGTTGCGGAGTGGGACTTGCAGGAAAGGACACAATAGGTCTATGAGGTATGTGCTCGATTAGATTATTACGCCATGCAGATAGCCTCTTTAGAGATGCTCCCTCCACCCCCTTCTTCTCATTCCTGATTTTGTTATGTTAGTTGTATAGATTGTCTCCATTTTTTAATCAGTCGTTGGAGTCGATCTTTCTTTCTTGTGGGGATGATGTTGGTCGTAAACTTGTATGTATGAGAATGTTATGTTAATTAAGTTGTTAGTCTCGGTCGTTACTGACCAAAGGGTAAGTGGTTATGTTACGGCGCTTCAGTCGCACTCCTTCAGGTGACATGCACTCTCTCGAATGGAAGAGAAGGGACACACCTTATGTATGAAGTTATGCTTACATTGGATGTAACTTGGTTATGATTAATAAAATATCTGGCAGTTCCATGATATCTTGTTGTACTTACTATCTATTATAATTTCCTTTAGTAGAATGATTAAATCCCATTTGCCGTAGGAGGTAAACAACCATAAAATTACTCTATGAATTTTACAAGTTTTTAGTTTTTAAAAACTTTGTAAAAGACATATGTTCAGCACAATAGTTGACCCATATTTTGTAAAAAAATTCTTTTCAAATATATGAAAAGTATTTATTCATTCACTTTTTCCTTGGATAACATATACATGGTTTTCCTAGATAACGTATACAAGATTCAAAAACCAATCATTTTTTTCAGCAATTTGATAGATGAATATCAAAAATATTCACGACAGATAGACTTTTGGTCAATGGATACAATTTTTATATAGTATGATTAATGTGCAAAAATGGGGGGAAAAAAAGGGCCCATGTATGCTGACCCAGTAGTATATTTAGTGCGCTTTGCATTATTTTATTTATGGCTTTTCATGATGGGAAGAATCATTGGGCCATATTTTGTAAACCTCGTCTTTTTCAAATGCAAGTAAAAAGTATTTGTTTGTTTAGATTTTTCCTATATCATGACTCAAATATGTTTAAGCATTTATAAAATTAGTCCATGCCTCTGACAAGTTTTTGGTATTTATAAATTTTGCTTCACATATTTGTTTAGTGACATTGCTCGCATGTATTTTGTAAAACTTTCCTTTTTCAAATGTATGAAAAGTATTTATTTGTTCCACTTTTCTCTATATGATGTATACAAGATTCAAATAGTCAATTGGTGTATTTCTATATAGTATGGACAATGTGCAAAATAGGGAGAAAAAAAGGCTCCACATGTGCTGGAGTCGCAATGCATTATAGGGTTTGTTTTAGTATTCATAGTTTGAATTTTTGTCTAACAAAATACCTGACATGGGACAAGCCAACGATCTAGGTAGAGGCAAGATGAAGTAGCAGACGAACAACAAGCCTGCACACCATCAAGGGTTTTGAGCTATGATAAATATTTTTTGGCCCCCCTTACTTGCTTTATCTGTGGTATAGATTATTGTCCAAAGTGTTTAATGACATTGCATGTCACAAATATGTTTAAATAGTTAGAAAATTAATCTGTGCCTATTATAGGTTTTTGGTTTAAATCATATTAAACAATGCATAGCCAAACCAAAAACTAGGCCACAGATAAACTAACCAACAAAACAAACAAAGCCACCTGCCATACCTCAAAACCCTCCCTTGCCTCTCGTTGGGTCGCTCTCCCCCCTTCCTCACGGCGTGCTTTCACCATAATGCAAATAATGTCTATCACAAAGTCTATATCATTCGGTATAATCCAAACTAACATAAATCTTTTTAGAACCAACAAACAATCAAATACAACCCATATATCGCTTTAACAACCAAGCAAAAAACCAACACACCACAAACCAAGCTATGCGATAGATAAAACAATAAAACAACAAAAACCATTTGCCATACCTCAAAATAGGTCGTGGCTTCTCCTTCACAAACCTTGCTTTGTCTGTCGCTTCGTCCTTGCAAAACAAAAACAATGAAGATTGGAAACAATCACAAATCAAAACAAATGTTTTTAGAACCAATAAGCAATCCTATGTGACAGATAAAGCTAGCAATGAAATAATAAAAACCAAACCCCATACCTCACTACTAGTTCTCGCCTCTCATTCACAAACCCTACTTCCTTTATCGCTTCGTTCTTACAAAAGTCTGAAAACAATGCGAGCTGGAAAAAATCACATCACATTTATCACCGCCAAAGATATTTACTTCACCGCCCACCACATTATAGTCGCAAGACACATGGGCCCCTCTCTTTTTTTCCTCCCAATTTTACACATATAAAATAAAAAAATTACAGGAAAATAATAGTCGACCAATCAACTAATTTTACAAAATCGCAAGAATTTTTTTTTTTTGAATTTTACATGTTCTTTACTATACTAAAACTATAGCTTTTGCCCGAAAATTTGTCCTTGCCTTTCAAAACTTAATCGAGCGCTGCTTTACCAAAAATATTAGTTCCCTGCCTATAAGGCAAAGACAAATAAATAACAATCTTTTCTTAAAATCTTTTTAAAAATATGATAAATAAATAATTTTTTTTTCTTAAAACATTTTTAAATTTAAGAATAGTCCTTCTAGAACAATGTTGTATATGGAGCACCGCACCATACAACTTATAATTATGTTTATTAATTAATTGAAAATTAAAACACAACGAACTTTCATTTTTTGATTAATTTGTAAACAATAATTACGCCGTAGGCGTTTCCCTCTTGGAAAGCCCCGGCCTGTTTTTTAGCATCTACGACTGCGAGTTTACCAGAGGCCAATGACTACCATTGAAGTCATCTGGCCCGTTCGTTGCTTTTCACCAGCTGTCTCACTGCCACTTTTCACCAGCTGTCTGTCCTCCCTGATTTTTGGTCTTCAGCTGTCCGTCCTCCCTGGTTTTTGGTTTTCAACTGGGTGATTCCATGGCCTTTTGGGATTTCTAAATATTTTTATACAAATTTCTCATTCGAAATGTGAGGAGAACATCGACTTCGAATCCCAGCAAACAGACGACAGCCATGACCAAGAACACCAACCTGTAACAGTGAGCCCCCACACAAGTCTTCCCATTTCCCAAATCTTGTAAAGACCATCCCTTGGCACTGAATTTCTCATCTTTTCCGGCCTCAATGTCGTATAAAATCCCTTCCAAAAGACCAGAGAAGAGGAAGGAGCCAATGGGCAGATTCAGGATCAAGATGTTGTAAAGCAGTCCATAGTACTTCGATCCAAAAAGCTCAGATGCCGTGGGAACAGAAACAGAGAGACTAACGCCATAGCAGATGTCCACCACCATAGAGCCAATGTATAGAGATCCCTGCATGCCCACCGCCATTGTTATGTAGCCCACTATCATCAACACCTGTGACGCTGCCATCCACACTGGCCTCAGAATGCCTGCCTTTCTGCAATGCAAAACAGGGTATTAGCAATTCATCTAGAACATTAAATCTAATAGATTTTTAAGCTAATGCAGGAAAATTGAGGAGACCTTATAAATTTCTCAGAGATGGAACCCGAGGCAATCCTTCCAAAGAATCCCCAAATGCTGATGAGCGACACAAACACACAGAAATGTTTGCGTAGCCCATGGCCTGCCCAATTTGCCTGAAATTGTTAATTACGCTCATTCCTGTGCCCACACCGCATAGAAATGTCAAAAAGAGCAACCAGAAGTCGAATTTCTACATTGCCTCCTGATATTGGGCTCTATCCAAGCCTCACTACTTTGGATTTTGGGGGCAATTGTCTGGAAGGGGGCATAAATCCTGCCATTTCCAATCTGATAGGGTTGACATCCTTGACACTTGCAGGAAACGAGCTGACAGGCAAAATCCCCCCTGGTCTAAGCAGGCTCAGGAGGCTGGAATGGATTTACTTGGGCTATAATCATCTTGTGGGTGAAATTCCTGTTGAGATGGGTCAAATGACAAGACTTACTCATCTGGACCTTGTCTATAACAATCTCACAGGAACAATCCCTGAGTCATTGGGCAATCTCACCAAGTTGGAGTACCTGTTCCTATTTCAAAACAAGCTCTCTGGTTCCATTCCCAGGTCCCTGTACAATCTCACCAGGATGATCTCCCTGGACCTCAGTGACAACTTTCTTACAGGCCAGGTGGAGGAAAAGATTAGACATCTCAAGCAGCTCCAGATACTAAATCTCTTCTCTAATAATCTCACTGGCCCTATTCCCTCCTCCATTTCTCTGTTACCCCACCTGGAGGTCCCAGCTCTGTGGGCCAACAGGTTTCATCGAACCATCCTTTCTGGGCTGGGGCAGAGGAACATCTCTCTGCCCTTGATCTTTCAGGAAACCTTCTCCATGGCCACATTCCTTCCTTTCTTTGTAGCTCTCAACGCCTATATAAACTAATCCTGTTTTCAAATTCTCTGACTGGGCCCATCCCAGAAAGTGTGGCAAAGTGTAGAAGCTTGTAGAGAGTGCGCCTGGAGAAGAACTATCTATCAGGAAATTTTCCTGTCGCCATGACCCAACTCCCCCTTGTTTACTACCTTGACTTATCCTTCAATAACTTGACAGGCCCAATTGATGGAAAAATCCCCTGGAGCATGTCTTCCCTGCAAATGCTGAGACTCCAGTAAAATCAACTCACTGGCAAACTACCATCCTCTTTGGAGAAATTGCCCAAGCTTGAAACTTTAGATCTATCAAGCAATAAGCTCTTTGGAAGGTTTGGAAGGTTCAGAAGGTTTAGAAGGTTCTTCTTCCTTTATGTTCTTCAACAGGGGTTCTGTAATTTTCTTTCCAATGTATGTCGAGTTCAATTTCCCTGGAGTGGAACTTGCGCCAGTTGAGTAATAATCCCGAATCAACATCTTGGCAGGAATGATCAGAGGCACTGCAAGGAGAAGTATCAAGAACCCACTAAAGACACAAGAAAGTGCAGGCCTGTGCAGGCCGCTCATGTCAAATGCCAACAGATAAATGGCCAACACAATTGCTATGACATTTAACAGGGAAAAATTATGTTGTTCCCTTTCATCGAACTCGATGCAGAAACAGCATGGATGTCACACACACAATTCATACCCACTCCGAATTATGTTGAGATGAAATTGCCTTCCCAATTGCAGGGCGTCTTTCAATGTTGATGCACAAATAATATATAATTTCACAGAAACTTTATAAATCATGTCTTAACCACAGCTCATTATTGATGATGAAGTAGGAAATTCTGCCATCTGGTCCCAAGTGCAGATTGACATACTTAGTAGACATGCAAGTTTGCAGATGGAAGGCACTCAACAAGGCGTGGCAATATGTAGCAATATATATTATTCTTTGAAGGTTGGGTAAGTGACCAACACGCTCTAATATTTTTCTACAAACGACACAGCCTGTAAGACCTACTGATTAAGCAAATCTTTACATGTGCTTCTCTTTTAGTGAAGTTGCATGTTTATTAAGCTAAATATTATTCAAAAAAAATTTAAATTTTTTTCTGGCAATCTCATTGGATCTGGATTTCGCAATGCAAATTTTTAGGAAGGAAACACAATTTTCAACACAAGAGAAGGTAGAAATACAAGTCTAAATGTGAACAAAAATTTAAAGTTTCAGGAGACAAAAGAAGTGTAATTTTCCATATCTGTGTATCACTTCTATGCAATTATTTTATTTTAATCTTGCATTCATGCCTAGATGAACAATCCACTGAAAATGATTTAGAAATGTTTGTTCAAATGTAAATGGTAGGTGTAAAGCCAGATTCCACAATATTTTCCATCATCTTCCTTGCCTATTCTAAACTTGGAGCTTCAATACATAGTGTGGACATCCATCAGAAGTTAATAGATTTAGATTAAATTTGAAGTTAATGTTAAGATTATATAGAAATTTATATTTCAAATTTTAAATCTTAAATTTCAAGTTAATCTTTAATTAGAAAATTGAGTACAAAGAATCACAAATTTTATTTAAGATATGAAACTAATGAGTTTAGATTGAAT
>MU227688.1:252078-328201 GCA_018584345.1 Thuja plicata | reverse complement strand
GAAAGAGAGAGAGAGAGAGAGAGAGAGAGAGAGAGAGAGAGAGAGAGAGAGAGAGAGAGAGAGAGCAAATCTTACAATGTAAGGATATATTGTAGAGTACTTCATTAATTCAAATATTTTGAGAGCATCCTTGCAATGCCCAATTTTACAATCATTGTATTGCAAGAGTTGACATCTCTTTTAGGCATTTTGTTGAAAAGTTTG
Source organism: Thuja plicata (assembly GCA_018584345.1). Taxonomy (NCBI): domain Eukaryota; kingdom Viridiplantae; phylum Streptophyta; class Pinopsida; order Cupressales; family Cupressaceae; genus Thuja; species Thuja plicata. Next base: position 327,997 of record MU227688.1, on the reverse strand, counting down.
GATGCTTTGTCTATGCTTTCACATTTTTCATTTATGTTTACCATGGCTATTGCAATTACAACTCCAGACAAAATTTACGTATCTTCTATGCTTTGGTGGAATGTCCATACCATGTTTCAAAGCTCCCACTTTGGGATAGGCAAGGAGGATCCTAATAAGGTTGAGGAGTCTAGGTTTACACATGCCAATTGCATTTTTTTAAAACTTTCTAAAATATTTTCAACAAATTACACGAGACCAATTTTTTTTAAAAGACATTCAGTCAAACACTTCTCTCCCCTTTGTAGTATTTAAAATAATTATTAGGTGGCTCCAATATTTAAGATTGTTTTCACAATTTTTATTAGTTGAAAAATAATTTGGTATAAAAAAATAATATAAGAAGTAGTGGTTGAAAAATAATTTGGTACCTTTCTTTATCACTTTTTTTTATACACATTATTATAATACATGTGCATTTCATCACATATGTATTTGTTTATAGCTTAATATATTAATTTTAATCATATATTAATTACACTTATACATCCACACATTTCCATATATTCTTATATCCAATTTTATTTGACCATTTTCAAATTGTGATATTACTATCAGGATTCAACTGTGTAGTTCACAAGAACCCATCTATCATGAGAATGAATGGAACACTTAGCACTCATTGCATCTAGGTGATGCTCATAGGGGTGAAGCAATGGGCCTTCCTAGGATGTCACTGGTCCCAGTACGACTCCAGCTCAATCACGCTTAACTATAGAGTTTCCTCCAAGGTTAAGCCTACTTAGCTTGCTACCCCATTTGCAAAACCTTCAGCAAGTGTTGTGCCTCATGGACCATTCATTATAGAGCCCATTTAGCTTGTCAATTGACTTGCCATGGAAATAGTTCCCACTTATTATTTTCAAGTTCATGTCAATTTAAAGGTTGTAATGCCAACCTTGTACCTAAAGACATGACCCTCGAAAATTTAAAATTCAAATTAAAAAATTAACTAACTTATGTTCATTCCTTTATTGGTAAGGGACAACTAAATATAAATTTGTGCAATTTGATGTTATACATTGGAATTTAGAAGCATCAAATTGAATTATTTTTTTCTTCATCAAATCTCCTTATATTCTCTCCTCTCTAATCATTCCAAGATAAAGACTTTACAATTAAGAAAGGAAGTACTTGAACTTGTGCTACACAAATTATAAACCATCCCACCTCTTCGGCATACCCATTACACCCTAGATATTAGTGTATGAATAATTTATTGCAATTAAGATTACAAATTAATATTACTACTTATCACTATTCAAAATTATAATAATACAATTATGATAAACAATAGAAAAATAACAAAATGAAAAAAACATATAAAAAAAGCGTAACCATTGCACACCCAGGTGCGATTGCTAGTAATAACAACAATAATAATAAAGGGTACATGCCTTTTACAACTAGGGAGAATGAGTCAAACATAGGTTTCAAGTTATAGAATTATCCCACAAAAACAGAGGAAAAAGGCCAAAAGAACATTTCGCACGGCACCAACAGACTTAACTTGTAGTTTGTAGTTTGTAATCTTTAACAATTACTAACAATTATACGTATCATTTCACAAAACGAAGCTGCAGGCCTCCATTCCTGGCTCCTCGAATTCCAAGGGTTTCTGTAATTTATTTTCTTAAATCACACGTCAGGGGTTCGATTACCTGGTTCGATCGCTGAAGCTAATTCGAAAGTGAGGGCAAAGAAAGTAAATCAAAATGGATTGGGGGAACGTTACGGTGGAAGATCTGGTGGATGCCCTTCAGGAAGTGGATTGGACGTCCCCTCCGCGCCCTTTGAATGAATTCTTTTCCAGGTTCACTGTTCCTCGCAGTTTCTCCAAATGGAACAGCCGCGCCAAATGCAATCTATACTAGTAAGTTTGAAACAAAAATGACTCCATTTTTCTGTTCCTTTTTTTGCCGATTTTGAATAGTATGTTTGTGTACGATTCTGTATCGCGAAACGTCGTACGGTTTTGTATTGCGTATCCTTGTACAATTATGTCTGCGGGTTCTCATACATGTATCTGGAGAAAGTTGTGTTGTATTCTGTTTCTTTTGCCGCTGCTCCGAATGCAATCTCATGTAGGAAGTTAAAATACAAAAAAATGCTTGCTTTTACTGTTCCTTATTTTGAGATTTTGTATTTTGCATTTTTATAAAATTTTAAATGATCATCTTTGTTCAATTTTGTGCGAAATCCAACCTCTTCTGGAAAGTTAAAAAATTAAAATGCATTGATTTTACTTATCCTTATCTGCCAATTCTGCAACCCGCAGTTGTGTATGAATCTTCTTACAATTTCATATGCTTATTATTGGATATTTTTGCGCAACTATCTGCAGCAAGTCGAGTTGTTGTCTGTTTTTCTCATCAGTGTCAAATGCAATCTCTGCTAGAAAAAATGAAATTAGAAGAATCATTTATCATCCCGCTCCTTTTTCTCCTTGTTTAGTTTTGGCATATGGCTGAACAATTTAGAATTGCATATATTTGTACAGTTTTGTATTGAGATTTTTTCGTACGTCTACCAGGATAAGTCGTGCTGTATTCTGCTTTTTATTTTTCCTGCATTTGAGTTAAAAAATATAAATTTTGATGATAACTCCTTATCTGCTTATTTTGTGTTGCATATTTTGGTATAATTTTGTATTTGTATATTTTATTCAATTGTGTATTTCATATTTCCGCACATGTATGTGGAACAAGTTGTGTGTTATCAGTATCTCTTTAGTAAGTTGAATAAAAAAGAAGTGAAATGATTTTTACATATCTTGTTTGTGAAATTTTTATTGGTCGTCTTTGTACAAATTTTTAAAGATAATATTAGTGGGAGTTCTGTAGGGGGAACTCCCTAAGAATGCAAGATCCTGACAAACATACAAATACCTCTCCAAAAGGAAAAAACACAAAATCTGTGCAGGGGGGAATGCTATTACATCTAAACGCACACAACAAGGCTTGTATACAGACAAAAAGAAACACAAAAAAATAGCTGCCAACATACTGATTGAAGAAGCCCTATAAGGGCCCTGCAGTCCTCTTACTAGCACTAATTGCAACATCTACACCTCCATAAACGCCAGCCTCTCACTTGACTCTTTCAGTCCATCCTTTTGCAGTCACTGCCACCTGACTTGGTGGCTTGGGAAGATCATCCCATGAATATCAAGAGCTGGAACCTTCTTCTCACGAATAACCTCTGATTGCTTCTCGGCCTGTTGTAGAATGCCACCCTTCAAAGAAGGAATCGTGAAAGTGCTTGTAACTTCTTGAGTGCCATGGCTGTGTGAGACTGAAAGTTACTTCACCGTTTCCTGATTTCGCTGCAGAATCTTGGCAGATTTTTGTAGTCCCGTTTCATCTCCTGAAATATCTTCTTTTAATGCAGCCGATTCTGAATTTGTGCCCTGAACATCCACATTCCCTGCAATAGCTATTCCATCTAGACTGCTCTGGAAAACAGTCCTCCAACTTAACCAATGGCGGGAACAAGAAGAAGTCGTAAACTCTAGACTGCACCTCTACACTAGGGATCATTTCATGAAGTTCAGAAAATAAATCTGCTAAAGTGAAACCCAAGAATGAGCCAAACCAATGTCTGCTAGCCTTCAGGACCGGGAATACTCCTGATCAAATTTAAAGACAGAGCATCTGGACATCTAAGATTTTTCTGCAGTCTACAAATTAGATACCTTGTGTCAATGAAAAGGATACCTGCACACTGCAGAAGAATGCTAATGAGCCATCATAGCACCAGAACAGGTACATGTCAGCCTCATTGATAACCAAATGTATCCCTTTTTAAAACAAAAAAGCCATTCTAAGCAACCAACCAACTCCTGAAAGAAGCCCGCAAAACACTCTGCCACACACCATATATGAAGAAGGTGATCTGCATGCAGTAAATACCCAGGGATCAAAACACACATCACTATGTGAGCTAAGTCTGCCACACAAGAACATTAAATCCTAGGATACAGACCAATTATTACATGATATGTGACGATAGCCAACCATCTCCTATCAAAACATCTCTCAAGGAGGCTTTGCACTAACAACAAATTTTCCCAGGCCTTCCCAAGAGGCTATATGGTTACTAAAAGCAACATTAAAGGCATCCACTCAATATACATATTGGCTAGAAGGTTTGTGGCCCCTGTTGACTTCTTGAAAGCAATAAACAAAGAATATGCCCTCAAAGTCATGGCAGAGGAGAAGCATCTCTTCTAGAAGGCTATGCAAGTTCTAGTTTGGGCACTGAGACATGTTCAAGTCTGTAATCACACTACTTGAATCATCGTTGTCAAAAAACTACTCACATCTGATAGATCTTGCTAGAGATATGCCAGCCATAGCTGCCTGGCATTCCACCTCATTTTTAGTCTTCAGACCCAGGAAAAACTGATCCAGTCTTCAGACTCAGAAAAATTATCCACATTTAACTAGCAAACTAGTCAGATCTCTTATCACTGCACCAACATCAGCAAGGCCAGGGTTCTCTTGAAGTCCTATTGAAATTCAATCTAAGGAACCCCTGTGGTGGAGGAGACCAATTAACAAGACACCATTTTAATTTTTTACCTATTACCTGTAAAGGCATCCATATTATTAAAATTTTAAATTACATAATATTCAGTTCAAGACTCTTTTGACAATACAAATTAACAGGTGGCAGTTATTCAGTGCTAGCCAGACGAGACACAGGGAACACATCAATGAAAGCTCCAGGGAACAGAGCATTGTATTACACAGGTAATTGGTTAAAACTTGAATGAATGAAACATTCATATATAGTTTACAAGGAACGATGTTTTTAAAAAGAAACAAACGTTAAAAGTATAAAGAGTCTAAACTATACAAAAATCTACAAGATATTGACCATTAAACTGAAATAGAAAGATATTATACTAATACCCTCCCTTAATGGTCAATCTATCAACTACACCAAGCTGCCCCCTAAATTTGACAAACTTATCCGGATGTAGGGACTTGGTGAGAATATCTGTAGTTTGGTCCGTTGTAGGAACACACTGCAAATCCACAGAGCCATCTTCAACCAGCTTGCGGATGAAGTGACAATGAAGCTCAATATGCTTGGTCCACTCTTGGAAGATTTGATTTTTGGCGATTTTGAGCACCCCTTGATTGTCGCAAAAGAAGGGTAAAGGGTCTGCTTGAGACATATGGATGTCTGAAAGCATCCTTTGAAGCCAAACTGCCTCACAAGCTTTTTTGACTATTCCCCGATATTTAGCTTCTCTCGAGGAAAGAGATACAACATGCTACTTCTTACTTGTCCAAGTGATAGCACCTGTGCCCAAACTGAAGAGATACCCAGAAGTGGACTTTTGTTCATCAACAAAGCCTCCCTAATCCAAATTTGTGTAACCGAAGAGTCTGGGATCTTTGGTTCGTCCATAGAGGATATCAAAGTCTGATGTGCCCTTGACATAGTGCAGGATGCGCTTCGTTGCAACCCAATGATCCGATGTAGGAGTTGTCATGAAGTGAGATATGTAACTCACCACATAGTTTAGATTAGGTCTAGTGGCTGTGAGATGGATTAAATTGCCCACTAGTTGCATGAATGTGGATTCATTCTCAATTGGAGAACCGGATTCAACAAGTAACTTTAGACCAAATTCCATAGGTGTAGATGCAGGTTTGCAGGTCCTCCATTTTGAATTTGTCTAGCAAAGCCCGAGCATACTTAGATTGAGAGATGAAGATGCCATGAGAATGCTACCAAACCTCAACACCTAGGTAGTAGTGCAGAAGCCCAAGGTTGGTCATGTCAAAAGACTATCATAAATTTTGTTTGATTCTCTGAACCAAAGATGACTGCCAGTGATTATCAGATCATTAACATATATAACTAGAAGAATGATATCACCCCCAGTAGTCTTGACATATAGATTTGAATCTGAAGGACTCCTCTAGAAGCCTTGATCTGAGGGGTACTTATCAATTTTCATGTACCGTGCCCGAGGAGCCTGTTTTAGCCCACAAAGTGCTTTCACCAGTTTGAGTACCTGGTGTTCTTTATCGACAACCTTGAATCCAGGAGGTTGCGTCATGTAGACCTCTTCCTGTAACTTTGCGTCTGAAGGACTCCTCTGGAAGCCTTGATCTGTGGGGTACTTATCAATTTTCATGTACCGTGCCCGAGGAGCTTGTTTTAGCCCACAAAGTGCTTTCACCAGTTTGAGTACCTGGTGTTCTTTATCGACAACCTTGAATCCAGGAGGTTGCGTCATGTAGACCTCTTCCTGTAACTCACCATTCAGGAAGGCACTCTGGACGTCCATTTGATGGACCTTCAAGCCACACTAAGCTGCTATGGCTAGAACTAATCTGACGGTGCTCATCTTTGTTGTTGGAGCAAAGGTGTCCTCGTAATCAATTTTTTTCACGCTGAGAGAAGCCTTTGACAATGAAACGAGCCTTGTACTTATCCAAAGTACCATCAACCTTATTTAACTTTATAAACCCATTTGCATCCAATAGGTTTCTTCCCAGGGAGAAGATCTACTAGAACCCAAGTGTTATTCTTTAGCAAGTTGTGATGCTCAGTTTCCATAGCTTGTTCCCACTCAGATATCCCTTTCACCTCTGTGTATGTTTGAGGTTCATACACACTGTGAATGTTGGCCATGAGAGCAAAATTTATAGAGTCGGACAGTTTGCTCTTCTTCCGAGCAGTTCTACTCTTGACGAGATCATCATCATGAAGATCGCCAATCGTCTTAGCCCACCATTTAGGTCGGAGAGTAGAAGTGCCAACATCAGAAGCAGGAGGTGCAACGGGATCAAGTTCATTAAACAGAAGATCGAACGAATCCTGAGGAAAATTAGGTGGTGCAACTGTATGTCTAGGTGATCCCGTAGGAGAAGGAACTGGTGGAGATGCAGGAACAAGAACAGCTGGAGCCCTCCCATCAGGTGGACTGAATGGAAGATAGACACCCAAGTCTTGAGCCTTGAGAGGCAAATCTTCTGAATCAATAACTGGAGGAGAGAGCTAAAATGACCCTCATTCCTCATCAAAAAACACACCATGACTAAGGATGAGACGTCTTGTCTCTATGTCAACTAGTCAGTAGGCTTTGTGATTATCACTGTAGTCGGTTAGCATGAGTTTCTGGCTCTTGTCATTCAACTTGGTGTGCTTAGCATTAGGGATCTAGTCAAAATCAATGGATCCAAAAACTTTGAGATGACTGATTCTGGGCTTACGACCTGATCAAGCCTCTTGTGGAGTTTGTTTCTTGACAACTATTGTAGGAGAGTGGTTGAGAAGATAGAAAACAATGTTGATTGCTTCAGCCCAAAATTTCTTTGGAACACTCTTGTGTTCAAGCATAGACTAGGCCATTTCGGTGATCATGCGGTTTCTCTGCTCAACGACATTGTTTATTTGAGGGGTGTAGGGTGTTGTGAATTGGTGCTTTATGCCATGTTAGCAAAAATGGGAGAAGGCAAAAGAACAAAATTCTCCCCCACTGTCAGTTCTAAGAGTAACAATATGTTGACCAAACTCTTTTTCTATAGATGCTTTGAACTTTTGAAATAAAATAAACACCTCTGATTTCTGATGAAGAAAATATACCCACATTTTTCGACTAAAATCATCAAGAAAAAGTAAAAAATACTTGGACCCAGTAACAGAATGAGTAGCCATAAGCCCACAGATACCAACATGGACTAGTTGAAGTACCTTAGAAGCTCTCTAGGGGACGCCATCCGAAAACGGAGTCCGATGCCGCTTCCTAGCTTGACATGCTCCGCAAACTCCGAGGTTCTAGGTCTAGATCTCTGGCAATCCAATGACAAGATCTTCTCGAACAAGCTGAGAAAGATAGTGCACATTTAAGTGCCCATATCGCTAATGCCAGAGTGTATTAACATAGGAGCGCTTGGCTGCCATGGCAAGCTCTTGAGAATCACCAGAGTCAACGAGTCTATATAGATCATGATCCTCAAGACCCATGACAACAATAGACTAGAAACTTTGCTTGGCCTATGCAGCTAAGCGTTTACAACGCTCCAACTTCATATGACCATACTCATGGCAGTAGTTGCATTGAATATTCTTCTTCTTCGAGCCTTTTGATGCCGGAGTAGAGTATGTCTACTGAGAAGAGGGATAGTGGGTTGTGAAGGCCTGTTCTTTAGAAGATGATTTGGTATCACTGTCGAATTGTTGTTTCTAGCAATCTTGTTGTAAAAGCATTATGCAGAGATCGAAAACCTTAAGTCAACATTGGTTGAAGCAATGTTGAGTCTAAACAAAGTGCTCATAAGAAGACAGTAGACTTTTCAGGGTGATCACCACCATGTCTTCTTCCATTTTGCCTCCAATTGCTTCTAGCTGATCTCAAATGCCCTTGATTTTATTGAGATGATCCTGTAGGGACACCTGTTCATCCATCACGATCGTGAAGAGCATGTTGTTTAAGAAGAATGCTCGACTCTTATTAGAGGTTTCATGCAAACCTTTTAGATGGCTTCAAATTTCTGCAGCTGTTTTGCCATTAGGAACCTGCGGTAGCTGATCGTCAGTGACCAAAAGTTTGATAAGCACAACAACTTCTCGATTTTGCTCATCAAATTTATCCTGCTCCTTGCCTTCATCTTCAAGACGATCAGTCTTTCCCAAAACAATTTTATCAAGACATCAGTATTCAAAGATTGTCATCGTATGCTGCTTCCAGGTATTGTAGTTTCTGCCATTGAGCAAAATATTTGTCGGAGATGCTATTGTAGAAACTGAGGTCAAAGGTGGTTGACCGAATGGTGGCATGAATATTGAGGCAAAATATGATCAATGCATGAAAATTGTGTATTGAACAAGATTGGAGCAAAAATAGGCATTGGTTTTGAGATTAAACAAGAAATTTTTGAGCACGGATCCCAATGCATGAATTTTGACAGACAATTTTTTTTGAGAGAAACCAAAAAAAGCTCTCGAAAAACCCACCAAGAATTTGCAATCAAAATTTGAATCCGACTAAAATATCAGAGGGTTTTGAAGAAACCCTAGCTGACTGAATGGAAGGTGTCCAAATACTGAGAAAAAATGGTGGAAATTGGATGCCCTGGTAGCAGAAGAAATATCGAGGGTTCGAAAAAACCCTAAGCAGTTGTGAAGGTCGAAAATACTGTTAAATTAGTAGAAGTGTAGAAACGAAGCCCTAGGGAGAGAAACTTAGACAATGGATTTTGAAAAACTGTTGTTTTTGAGAAAAAAAGACCATAGTGTTGGTTGAAATAACTAGAAAATTCAAAGATGAATGCAAATATTTGCATGCATCCAATTGTGTAGAAACGTACCTGTCTAAAAGAAGACAACCATAAAAAATGGTTGTGGATGAACAAAAATGACGACAAAATGGTTGTTCGAACTAGGTAAAACACGTAGCGTGCAAAAAACAACCATAAAATTGGTCGAAAAATCCCATCTGGAAGCAAACACAGGCCAATTTGAGAAAGAAATCCTGTCGTAGAAACTAGATGTTGAAAATGACGTTGCATGAGAACACCAAACAACTAGAAACGAGAAAAATAGCTGAGAAATCCTGACGGAAAAGAGCCACAATTTTGAAAAACACGAAAATGCATTTTTAATTTGTAGAGAAAATAGACAAAAGTTGCTTGAAAGGAGGTTATGTTGCAGAGAAAGCCACAAAAATCCTGCAATCGAAAAACCCTAGACGTCAAGAAATCAAGTTCAAAAAATTCAATAACCAATAATTTCAGAAAGAAATTATAAATTTTTCGAAATTTTTTATTAACACGGTGTTGAGACCATATTACACAGGTAATTGGTAAAAACTTGAATGAATAAAAGAATGAATGAAATGTTCATGTTGATGTTTTGTAGCTTCAGTTAGATAAAACCTTGAGACTAAAACTATATATATATATATGTATATCTAAATATATTATTATTATGTAATTTTGGAGAAATTAAAATAATCATGATTCAAAGATATTATATATATATGTAATTGAGAAAATAATATTAATAAAATATGTGAATAGTGGTTATGTGTATTGTTTAATATAAAACCACCGAGAAGATCAACTTACAAGTCGATGTGCAGTGGGCCGACAACCTTAAGTGGAGTCATGTCCCTTCGTGGACATCACTCCACACTTTTATATTTATGCAAAGCGGGTCGATGACCTAAACACAAAAATTAATAAATGAAAAAAGTCATTCGATCATTGCAAAATTATAAATAATTAAATTAATATATTAATACTAAATATTATTTCACCTAGTTAAATTTATATGCTGTTCAATGTTTTTATATAGAAGATAATTAATTCACTGAAATTAATTGTGATATAAAGCTATCAGCAATAAGTTAATAATTAGAGTTGATAAGATAAAATTTGAACTTATCTATCATATATAAATCTGATAAAATTTTAACATGGTATTAGAGCAGGTTTGAGAAACGATCAAGCTAAGATTTTAAATCTATATATTCCATTGGAAATCTTGTACCTACAAAAAATGGTGAATGGAATCAGACTTGAAGGTGCTTCAAATTTTGAATCTTGGAAACTGCGAATGATGCTAATACTAAGAAAGCATGAGTTAAAAACAATCATAGAAAATCCTCCTAAATCTATTGAGAATGACGAGAAGAGTCAATGGGAAAAGCACGATACCAGGGCAATGGAATTATTAGTAGACGGAGTAAAAGATCATCTACTACCTATTATCACAAATATAGATTGTGCACATGATATGTTCAAAGCCCTGGAAAACATGTTTGCGATCAACAACACTAGCAAGATTCTTACTCTTAAAAATCAACTCTCTAATATTAAAATGAATAAAGGAGAGACCATCACCACATACTTTATGAGGATAACAGAATTAAGAAACCAACTCTCAACAATTGGTCACATCTATGATAATAAAGAGTTAACTATGATAACTTAAATGGACTCCCTATCTCATGGGAAAACTTTAGACAAGGAATAAGTGTTCGTTCCAAACTCAAATTTGAAGAGTGTAATCTAATATCTAGAGGAATCAGTGTGGAATCCACAAATGAAGACATTTAGATTCTCACCAATAATTTGAAAAGGAAAAACGGCAAGAACTCAAATGGTAAACAACCGTTCAAGAAACAAAGAGACTACTCTAAAATACAATATTATAGATGTGACAACTATGGTCACACTGCAGCAAAATGTCTTGACAGACTCAAACATCAAGCTTCCTTTGCTCAAGTCAGTAATTCAAACTTGGATTCAGAGAAACTTTTATTCTAAAGAACTTCAACATATCTTTTGAAATACTGGATTGAGAGGGAGATCACTATTCTTTACCATCCTCACCAAACCTCTTGTAAAATGAAGGTGGAACACTTCCAAGGTAAACTTGGTATGATTGTAATTACTGAGAAAGAGTCTCAGCATATTTGATTATTATACTAATGAAAATATTTATGTTATTTCATGACTATTTGGGCCCTGTGTACATCATGAGGAAGTGACGACTTCTAAATGATTATCACTTGTATTTGTAAAAGTTATTGGAAGGTGACGATCTTACAATAACTTAATCTTCTATTGTGATGGACATCTTATGATGTCTAAGTAGATCATGATAGATTATATCTTGTAAATCAGTCAACTAAGAGATAGATATCGCCACAAAGATATCTATAAGTTGTATTGTATAAATGTGTCATGGTGGATTAACATCCTTAAACAAACCATGAATATAATGTTCCTATGGTAAGTATCATTGAGGATACGTGTGCACATACCTTATGGACATTTTGAGTACTTGGTGAATATCATGCGACTTGATATTCTGAGGCCATTACTCCTGATATCATGAGATGATATCTAAAGTATGAGTATCTTCTGGTCAAAGATATACTTAATCATGCCATCTTGACATTACATTGAGTTAATATCAAATCATGTGTTTATCCTCCCTAGCTAAGAGGGAGTGTTGATGTTTTGTAGCTTCAGTCAGATAAAACCTTGAGACAAAAACTATTAAGATATATGTATTCTATATATATATATATATATATATATATTATTATGTAATTTTGTAGAAATTAAAATAATCACGATTCAAAGATATTATATATATATATGTAATTGAGAAAATAATATTAATAAAATATTTGAATAGTGGTTATTTATATTGTTTAATATAAAACCACTGAAAAGATCGACATACAAGTCGATGTGCAGTGTGCTGACAACCTTAAGTGGAGTCATGTCCACGAAGGGACATGACTCCACATGAACATGTCCCTTCGTGGACACGACTCCACACTTTTATATTTATGCAAAGCGGGTTGATGATCTAAACACATAGAAATTAATAAATGAAAAACGTCATTCGATCATTGCAAAATTATAAATAATTAAATTAATATATTAATACTAAATATTATTTCACCTAATTAAATTTATATGCTGTTCAATATTTTTATATAGAAGACAATTAATTCACTGAAATTAATTGTGATATAAAGCTATCAGCAATAAGTTAATAATTAGAGTTGATAAGATAAAATTTAGAACTGATCCTATCACATATAAATCTGATAAAGTTTTAACAGTTCATATATAGTTTACAAGGAACGATGTTTCTAAAAAGAAACAAACGTTAAAATAGAAAGAGTTTAAACTATACAGAAATCTACAAGATATTGATCATTAAACTGAAATAGAAAGATATCGCAAGATATTATACTAATACATTGCAGATACAAGCAATGTTGGAAAGACCTGTAATGTATTTTCGGCATAGTGGATTATTGACAGGCTAATATATTTTACGCAGTTTGCTGCTCGATGCATTGACAAGCTAACACATTTTAGTGATACATTTTGTCTTTATTTTTCTTCAAATTTTTATAAAATTTAATATGTTTAAATGTATCAACATTGTTTTATTTAATTTTTATCTTATATAATTTATTAAAATTTAATATTTTAAAATATCTATTTTAGATTTTTAATCATTAATATATAATGTATCTACTAAGGTTTATTTATTTTGGTAATTTTGTGGATTTATTTATTTATTTTAATAGAATTTAATCATGGTTTTTTTTAAATTTTTCCTCCTTGCTGAATTCCATCCAATTTTTTTTTTGCGAGCACGAACATGAAATGAACTCGGACCTTGGGACATAGATTTTAGGTGATTTGTGTGAAGGTTTGATGGATGAGTGCGTAAATGTGATTTTTCTTTTGCTAGCTTTGGATTTTTTGTATTTGGAGAAGTAAAGAAGGAAGAAGTCAAAGGTCGTCATTTTTTGCTGATAGCCAGTGTCAGTTGCTAGAACTTAGGATTTTCTCTTTAGTATCAAGATTGCGTGTGTAGAGACGATTATTGTTGTACACCAAATGATGCCTTGAAATTGCCATTTTATATATTTTACCACAAAAAGATACCTTACGTAGATGCTGCTTTTTTATTTTGGACAGATTATTGAATGTTTAATGATTTAATATGCTGTTTAAATTTGATGTGCAGCTATCGCACCAACTATTTCATAATTATAACATTCATTCTTGGTAAGTACAGTAAATATTGATATTTCTGTTTCTGTGAGTCTGTCATGATCCGTATATTGGGCTCATTTCTAACCTATAATTTTAAACTTGATAAATTGGCTACAGGGTTGGCTTTTGTGAGGAATCCCCTTGCGCTTTTGGCTGCTATTCTGGCAGGCTTCAGTATCGCACTTTTTAATGATAGGTAATATTATCTTTAGGGGTTTTGCTATTACACTGATCTATATTGGAGTCTCTGTATTTTCCATTTTGTTTGATGATTATTTGTGGGATTTGAGTTGATAGTTAGATAAAAAGAGAAAAGTATCATGTTGAAATTTTTTATTTGTGGAATCTAGAGAAATATTTATTAAATTCAAAAGATGGCCTTCAACGATTATATCACCTCTTATACTGCCAAAAATGACCTCATCATTTTAATGCAGGATAAACTTGCAAACAGTAGGATGATCCATAGTAACAAAATTCGACCTGCAACACCTGTAGAATCTTTTTTCACCGAACTATAATCCATTTTATAGTTTACACCTCCCACTTAGGAGGCGTTTGGTCCCCAACAGTTGACACCACATGTGAGAAAAACTTTTCCCCATACCTTCTTGGAACAGCAAATTTTTCTCTCCAACAATGGCCTTTGCAATCCTGCTTGGTCAAAAGTCTTGACTGATTCTTGAAGTCTTCCCCTGCCCAAGCACACCAAATTTGGTCCCAATTGGAGACTTATACACAACTCCATGTTGGTGTTGAATTTGTTCATGGTTGGCGCTTGGTTCCTTTGGTTTCCCCTGCATACAAAGATGTGTTTTCTGAACCTTGACAATGGAATGCTCAGATGCATGGACCTTGTATGCCACATTTTCTGACTCTTCCTTGGACTGTCCCAACAAAACATCCCTGAAAGTGAGAGGCAATTGATCACAAGATGCATTAGAAGGTGAGAACTGATATCCATGTGCACCCTTTCCACAAGAATGACACCATGTAGACTTAAGACACAACTCTCAGTTCATTTACCTACCTTCTTCTTGCTGTTCTTCTTAATCATCCAAGAAAATAAGAAGAGTCTTCCTATTGGCATTGATTAATTTCTTGACCGATAAACAACCTTGAATAGAGATTTTGGATTTTGCAACATAAGAGCTCAACATAAAAAATTGCTCATTCAAACAGAGCATATACTGATCTCTTCTAAAATATATAGCATTTGTGATGAAGAGGGGCTACCAAAAGTAACACCACATAGATCTAAAGGAATTACACCAACCAATACTTCATCTCTAAACTCTGTCTTGAGCCTCAAAATCAACTTACATTGCTTTGTAATTTAGGTATCCACTCTTGCTTCAATCACTCTAATGAATATGAGCATGATCTTCAATCTTCAAGCCAAGTTCATTAACCGATTACTAAGAAATGATATTTGACTGCGAACCCGAGTCAAACAAAATATCTACCTTCTTACCTTTTATTACTTAAATCTTGATGTGGAAAAGCCTAGTGAACTCATTTTCACAAGGAGAACTAACATTCACCAAACCGGCATCCCTGCAAATTATGGCACAAGATAATCTAATCAATCTCTTTCTTGCAATCAAGTTGTTCCCCTTTCTCACATAGGTGAAATTCTTGTCATTCTCCTTCTTCATCCATGAAGGTCCAACTTTGAATGCAACTTCCAACATCTTTCTCTTGTATGTCCATCTCTTTCAGTGAGAACAATGAAACTTGCCTTTGCCTTTGTCTTTGGGATTGACTGCAGTAATGACATTTTTGTTGCCTTTGCCCTTGTTATTATCTTTATTCTTCTTACCAGTAGGGTGCTACTCTTCACCTTGCTGCTCTTCCCCTTCTTGTTTGTTCATGCCTCATGAATGTCTCGAGGTTTAGCCTTTAGGATAAGTCTTTTCAGGTGTCCAAACAACCCATATATGTATTTCAGTTTTCATCAGCACCTCTCATGCCATGAAATCCTTCCACAACTGGACTGTTCTTCTCCTTAACTTACTGTTAAACTATTGAACTCTTCATGTTTTGGCTGAAGTAAATCACTTTATCCTTCATGACAAACAGGGTCAAATTGTTTTCTTAGCGGCTGCTTAAAATCCTCTTATGCGGCTGCTTAAATTTCAAAAAACATGCCTAACTCTCATAGCATGTAAGAGCATGCATGGAAAACTTTCATTTAAAAATATGAGATTTTTTGATGTCGAGATTAAGATATATGTTCATTTCAGAAGTTCATTGATCCAACTTCTTTGCACTTATTGCACCATCAAAAGGCTGTATATCAATCTCAACCTAAGCTTTGAAAAATCTCTCATAAGAGCTCTCTCCTTGTTCTTGCTCTGTTTTCAGGTTCACTTTCTTCGTGATACTCCTTTGGAATTCTCTTTTTTACTATCAAGATTAACATTATGCTTTCAAGCCTACTGGTCTTCCTTTCAATGATGGAAATTTGTGCAACATCTCATCAGTAATTGTTCCCGCCCACTCTCTTGTTCCAATTTCACCCCTAAAAGGAAACAAGTCTCCACTTCCACCATAATTTGAATGACATAGACTGGAATCAGCAATAACAGTTGAAAATCTCACAAATACAAGTAACTTGCTATATTACCTTTTGATAAAAAAACTAGGATGGATCTTCCATATACTTTTCATCAATTTGTGGATTAATTTAAGCATGTAGGCAACAGAAAGTATGAAAGAGGAAATGATAGCACACATCAGCACAAACAATTTATAAAGATTTACCGTAGAGAAACCCTCATATGGGTTATAACCCCACTAAATGTGAGCACAATCATGCTTAAAAATATTTGCAAATTGGCATTAATAAATTTTCAGCCTCTCGGGTCTGTATAAACATGAATCCTCCTTGATTCCGCTTTTCTAACTCCAAAATCCACCCTCAACCTGCTGCCTTGTGTTTTGGTCAATACAGTCAAAACGTTTCTCCAAAAAACACAATGAAGCCGATTCTTAAAAAAACCCAAATCTGCCCCTTTTCCCTCTTTCATGTCTATTTCTGGGTTATGCCATAATTCTTGTGAAAGGCCAAAAGACAGTAATGAAGTGTCAGCAGCAAATCTGAAATGCCAAAGGATATTTTTTTGGTCATTTTTAATCAAAATGTGGTTTTTAATTATTGTGTGTCTGCTGTTACATTTTGGTTGCATGTCTGAGATTTTCACCAGATATAATGATTGTCACATCTGGATATTGCCAAAAATGTCATCATTTTTCTGTCACATCCCCGTCAATGTGCTTTGGAAATCATTAATTTGAGAGGGACAGGAGGGATAAAACAAAGCATGGGCACCACGTGATGCATATGAACGGATAGTAGTGGGCATATTGTGGTCAAAGCAGTAAGCAAATACAGAGGGCATTTGTATTAATGCAGCCTAAAGAGGAACGAGAGAGTCGTTGGCAAAGAAAAGAGGGAATGAAAATCTTATAAATGGAGGAGACAACCCTCATTAAGAAGAGAGGGTATAAGCTTTTGGAGAAGCGTTGAGCATTTAATGGGTATGGGATCACTTATCATGGCAGTTAGTGTAGAATTTAGGATGCTTTGGCAGCCTTTAAACCCCATGACCCCTCCATAATCAGGGATGCAAGTCTGGAGTTGACGCCAAATGACATGTAAAAGAGAGGAAAGAGGAAACATGAGACTGGGGGAGTGCAGCTGCTCGTAGAAGAGAAGAGTTGAAGGGAGGACATTGGCAAAGAATTTGGCAGTACGCCTGCCCAATTATATTTGCTTAAACATTTCTAAATCTCTTTTAACAATGCCATGATGTACCCAAAGTTGTGTAGTAACAAAAGGCACAAAGTCTCCATTTAAAAAGGAGGTGAGTAATATCTCTACATCTCCTCATTTTAATTTCAAGAAGCCTTCTATATCATATGGACTCACTGAAATATTAATATCTTGGCGTGCTTTGACTAGTTCCTTGTTAATGACATTTTTTTCTGATTGATTATCGATTAAAAGCATCTAGTTTGAATGCACTACTAAATAGCACCCAAAATACTAGCCGACGTGGTGTATATCATTGTCATAATAACTGATAGATCTTGGCTTTAATTGGAATTATAATTTGATTGAACTCAACTTGGGTGTTCGAATGTGAAATCATTTGACATGGATTTAAATGCCCTTACGGGTTGATCCAATAGGATATGCAATTGAAATCTGCTTACACAAGGACAAATTTGACGTTTGGTACTATTACAATAATGTTTATATTCTATTAATGGTTATCTATTATTTGTTGTAAATATTAGAATCTTTCTAATATTTAGTCTTCGGTAGTTAGAATAGAATGTTTCTATTCTTTACGATCATTTCCTAAGGAAACATCGTCTATTCATTTGTATATATGGATCTTTCGATCCTTGTTATCTTGAGCTATTTTTCGAAATAAGGTTTTGCCTGAGGTTGCTTGGTTGAATTTTTTCTTTGTTTTTTGAAATACATTTTTGAAATTATTGCAGTCTGTTTACAACCCGTATAGGGTTTTCAGCAATTTTGTGGGCCATCGTTCTTTATCTCCATGGGTGCGCCTTGGCCGTTGTCTGCAACTCCCGCGTGCGTCCTCCGTCTGCAACCCCCGCGCGGCCTCTTCTCTGCCACTCCCGCGCATCTGCAACTCGCATTTTTTTTCTTCGAAACGTATCCACTTTAGTACGTTTTTCCTGTGTTTTGAGCTTGTTTTAGTGCTTCTTCAAAAACAACCCCATGTATGGTGGCACCCTGCAACAATCCACCATTTTAAACTCAAATATGTATTTTTTTGAAGCTTTTTCCAGCGGCTACGGTTTTCTTCGAAAACCCTAATTTTTTGGCTTGCAAAATTTTTTTTGATCACAGATTCTTGGTGGGTTTTTCGAGAGCCTCGATTTTCGAGCTAACAGATCCAAAATTTGACAGCATATTCCTTTCGGGTTTTTTTAGCTCTCTTCTAGGTACCATTTCTTTTTTTTTGGATCTTCCAACATTTTGCCTCGAAGTATTTGCCTTCTCAATTCTTCACGTTTTTCATTGAAATTCATACCATGGCACCACTGACCAGTTTACTGCTCGAGGAAATCATAAATTTAATTGTTGAAATTATAGCACGTGGAAGCGCGAATGCTAACCATCTTCGAATATCGCGGCAATGATCAGGTGGTTCTGGGTACTACTACTACAGCTGGCCCTGATCAGGTTACCTATAACCAGCAGAATCGGGAAGCAATCATGTTTCTCAAATTATCAGTGGCTGATGATCAACTCCCTCAGATTCCATTTGGCAAAACAACTGTTGAGATATGGGAGCATCTCAAAACCCTACATGAGACTTCAAATAAAAGCAGAGCCTTCTTTCTCAAGAACACTTTGTTTTCTATAATCATGGATGAGCGGAAATCGCTCCAGGATCACCTGAATCGGATTTAGGAAATTCGTGATCAGTTGCTTGGCATTGGACGCAAGATGGAGGAAGGGACATTGTGGTAATAACCCTCAAAAGTTTACCCAAGTCCTACGAGCATTTTATCTAGACTTTCAACATCACTTCTATTGGTTTTGATTTGAAGTTCTTTGATCTTTGCACACTTCTGCTTTAGCAAGATCAGTGTAAACCACAGTTTGGTAGCAGTTCCGGCTCCACCTCCACCGAGCAAGCCTTTGCTGCGAAATCCTTTCAGAAGGATAAGGGCAAGTCTCATTCTCAACAATATTCTCAGTAGTCTTCTCAGCAGAGGCCATCTACTCTAGCATCAGAAGGCTCCAAGAAAAAGAACATTCAATGTCACTACTGCCACAAGTATGGTCACATGAAGGTTGAATGTCGAAAGCGCTTAGCTGCCCACTCTAAGCAATCTGGTTAGCAACCCAAAACAAATAGCGCAGAGCTCATTAAGCAGACAGAATCTGCCTTTTACGCCTTCATGGCTAAAAGACTAGCAGATCATGTCAAGTCGTTTGCCTGGTACATTGATTCAGGTGCCTCTCGTCATTTCACCCACCATAAAGACTGGTTCACTGACCACCGGCCTTATTCAGTTCAGTTATTTTTGGTGGCGGGGAAGAGTACACTGTTGTTGGCATAGGCAACTTCAGATTCAATCTGCTTGGAGGAATCTCATTTTCCTCGATGTGTACCACGTTCAAGGATGGAACTTAATCTACTCTTAGTCAGTCAGATACTGCGACACTCTCTACGGGTGGATGTCACCTTCAATTCACATCAGTGCACCATCATTGATAGGGAGACTCAGTCTGTTGTTGTAGTTGGTCTTGAGGATCATGGTCTTTTCAGGCTTGCAGATTCTGGTACTTCTCATGACCTTGCTATGGCTGCTCGACAATCTTCTGTCAGTTCACTTTGGCATCAGCGTTATGGGCACTTAAATGTGCCCTATCTATCTCAACTTGCTCGGGACGAGCTTGTCCTTAGATTGCCAGAGATTCAGACTCAACAACTTGGAGTTTGTGATGCATGCCAGACTGGGAAGCGACATCACACACCTTTTCCTGTTGGCAATTCATGGCAGGCTTCTCAGGTACTTTAGCTTGTTCATGTTGATATTTGCGGCCCTATGACCACTCCTTCTGTTCTTGGGTCTAGGTACTTTCTGTTGTTTGTTGACGATTTCAGTAGAAAAATGTGGGTCTATTTTCTTAAAAAGAAATCATAAGCATTTACCGTATTTCAAAAGTTTAAACCTCTAGTTGAAAAAGAGTCTGGGAAATCTATTATTGCTCTTAGGACAAATAATGGGGGGAATTTAGTTCTACTGAATTCTCTAGCTTCTGTGATCTTCATGGCATCAAGCGCCAGTTAACCACACCCCACACACCAAAACAAAACAGTGTAGTTGAATGTCGGAACAGAACAATCACCGAGATGGCTAGGTTTATGCTTGAGCACTGACATGTTCCGAAGAAATTTTGGGTGGAAGCAGTTAACACTGCAGTCTACCTTTTGAATTGGTCACCCACTGTGGCGGTCAAAGGCAAGACTCCGGAAGAGGCTTGGTCAGGTCGCAAGCCTAGAATCAGTCACCTGAAGGTTTTTGGCTCTCTTGCCTATGTTTGGATCCCTGATGTGTCACGCACCAAGTTGGATGCCAAAAGCCAGAAACTAATGCTTGCTATACAGTAGTCTTCACAAAGCCTACCGCTTGATCGACATTGCGACATCTCGTCTACTGTATAGTCGTGATGTAGTATTTGATGAGCAACGAGGACCATTCATGCCTGTCTCTCCTATTCCTAATTTAGTAGACCGTTCAACCTGTCTCTCCTGTTCCTAATTCCTGTACAGATACCTCTGGCCTCTCCTCCAGGTTCATCTAGATATGCAAATGCTTCTCCTGAGTTTGATCTAGATTCTTCTGAAGAGGAACCTGATCATAGAGCATCTCCTGATACTAATGTTGGTCCTCCTCCTCTTCGGACTAAATGGTGGGCTAAGACACTTGCTGATCTTTAGGATAATGAGCTCATCGAGGGGAGAACTACTCAGAAAAAGAGCAAACCTATAGAGACTGTCAATATTGCTCTCATGGCCAACATTCACAGTGTGTTTGAACCGCAGGCATACTCAGAGGCTAAAGGCATTTCGGAGTGGGAACACGCCATGAATTCTGAACACCAGAGCCTGTTGAAGAATCACACCTGGGTGCTTCCTGATCTTCCACCAGGGAAGAAACCCATTGGCTGCAAATGGGTCTGCAAATAAAGTTTAAGTCTGGGGGTACTTTGGATAAGTACAAAGCTCGTTTAGTTGCGAAGGGCTTCTCTCAGTGTCAGGGCATTGGTTATGAGGAGACCTTTGCTCCTACAACAAAGATGAGCACTATCTGATTAGCTCTAGCCATGGCCGCTCAGTTTGGCTGGCAGGTCCATCTGATGGACGTCAAGAGTGCTTTCCTGTATGGTGACCTACAGGAAGAGGTCTACATTGCGCAACCTCCTGGTTTCAAGGTTGCTGGTAAAGAACACCAGGTTCTCAGACCGTTGAAAGCTCTCTATGGCTTGAAGCAGGCCCCCAGGGTATGGTACATGAAAATTGATAAGTACCTTAGTGATCAAGGTTTCCAGAGGAGTTCTTCAGACTCCAATTTGTACATCAAGACTACTGATAGCGACATCATCCTTTTGGTCATTTATGTAGATGATCTGATCATCACTGGCAGTTCAACATCTTTGATTCAGGGAATCAAACAAAGTTTATGCTTGTCTTTTGATATGACTGACCTTGGCCTCATGCATTATTGCTTCGGTGTTGAGTTTTGGCAGCAGTGTTCTGGTATATTAATCTCTTAGTCCAAATATGCCCGGGCCTTGTTAGACAAGTTTCGTATGCAGGATTGCAAACCTGAATCTACACCTATGGAGAAAGGTCTCAAGTTATTAACAAAGTTTGATTCTCTAGTTGATGATACTACATATAGGCAACTAGTAGGCAGTCTCATCTATCTCTCTGCTACTAGACCTGATATCAGCTTCGTCGTCAGCTACATTTAACGGTTTATGACAGCTCCCAAGGGTGATCATTGGATGGCTGCTAAGCATGTGCTTCGTTATGTGAAGGATACTACTGATTATGCAATTCTCTACCCTCGGAGTTCTAATCCTAGACTCAGTGGATTCACATATTCAGATTGGGCAGGTTCCTGTTGACGATAAAAAGTCAACTTATGGATATGTGTTTAGTTTGGGATCTGGTGCCATCACATGGACCAGTAAGAAGCAGCAGGCCGTTTCTCTTTCCTCTACAGAGGCCAAATACAGAGGGACAGTTAAGGCAGGTTGTGAAGTTGATTGGCTTCGTCGGATGCTTGGGGATATGCAGATGTCACTAGCAGGCCTGACCACTTTGTTTGTTGATAACGAAGGCGTTATCAAGTTAGCACGGAATCCAGTCTTCCATGAAAGAACCAAGCATGTAGATATTCACTGTCACTACATTCGGCAATTGGTTGAAGATGGGACAATACATTTGCAGTATGTTCCTACAGCGGATAAGATTGCGGACATTCTCACCAAGCCTCTTGGTCCAGACAAGTTTTCCAAATTCAGAGGACAACTTGGTGTAGTGGATAGATTAATCATTAAGGGAGGGTATTAAAATAATGTTTATATTCTATTAATGGTTATCTATTATCTGTTGTAAATATATGGTAAATATTGGAATCTTTCTAATATGTAGTCTTCTGTAGTTAGAATAGAATGTTTCTATTCTTTACGATCTTTTCCTAAGAAAACATCGTCTATTCATTTGTATATATGGATCTTTTGATCCTTGTTAATAATATCAAGTTTTTACCACAATAGGTACAACTGCAGGATATTGCATATCTTTCTTTCAAATCACAATGTACGTACTCTTTGATATATGCGTGCAATACCAAAAATCAGGTTACTCACCCCTTGTATGTTGCTACTAGAACAGGGATATGATTCTTCCACTTTATGACAAAAAGTATGTTGAGTCTTAAAACTTTATAGGACTAATTACAATTCAGTCTTCAACCTGTATGTGGCTTGATTGCATCCTTATTTGCTGTTCGAACAGAACACTATTTTGATTATAATTATGCAGGTTAAATGCAGCCCTTGTGTAAGAGATATAGCAACACAAAATACAAATTTGGTAGTTCATGTTGTTTCTATCAATCCTTCCCATTGAATAGCTTCTAATATCTATATGTTCACTATATATAATTGTGCTATAGACATCAACAAAATCTAAGATCAGTTATCTGATTAACATTCCTTATCAGCAAATGGAGAATATTTTAAATAGAATCTTAGTGGTGTCTTGATGATTTCTTAGTGTTGATGATGCAGTCAAGGATGGAGAAACCTCAAAAGATCAGTCCGATCCTTGCAGCAAACACAACACAATAGAAATAACAAGAACAACAAGCCAACAATGAGAAAATGAGAGACCGGCCTTTAGTTATGATCAGTAAATCAATTACAATAGATCTACAACATGTAGTCTCACATGCCAGACATACATGCCTGATTATGATCAAAAATCTCTTACAAACCCTAGCCAAGCTGCGCTAGATAATCTTATGAAAATTCTCTTATCCCTTAGGAACATGTCCATAAGCTTAAATAGTAATCACAATCATCGGTCGACCTAGAAAAGATCACATTTTCCAAGAATAAGAAAATGTGTTACAACAATTAGGTCAGGACCCAAAAACAACTGGATCAACCTTTAAAGCAAACAATAAGAGATGTGATCATATAATAAGGTCGGCCTCAAATGTAATAGGGAGTTGACATGATCGTGCTCGGAAAAACCTATCGGTAGATCGGAAAATGATCAGAAACCCAACCACAGATCAATAACATGAAGAACAGTACAATCTCGCAAAGAATCTGCAATAACTCATGTGCGATGAAAACCAAATGAGGTGTGATCATAGGAAATGATCCATCACGAAGTCACAAACACAGCCATGACCGCAACCAAAAAGAACAATTACAGATCTATCACCAACAAAAACACCATATTGAAAGCATAACAGACTAACAATTGAAAGCAAATTTTTTTTGTTTGATGCAAGATTGTTAAGAATCCGAAGATGCTCCTGGTCAGACACTAGGGGTAATTGACAAGTGAGTCCCTCACTTTGCAGGGGCCAAAGGAAAACCAAATTGGTCAACCTCAGGTTGAGAAATCCATGAAGAATCTTCCATTGGTCTAACCTTCCACTTGACACGATATTCCATATACTGCTTACCTCTTGTACTCCGACCAACTCTACCATCCAAAATCTGCTCTATTCGTTCCAATTGCTTCCTAGGATACTGCTGTCCAATCTCCGACTCATCATACCATCGCAATTTGATTCCTGATACTCATACAAATAAGCAACATTGAATACCAATGATATATCCATGTCCTCTGGTAATTCCACTTCATATGCATTTCTTGAATCAAATCTCCTCACGTTCTTACAAGGACCAAACTTCTTCATCTTCAGCTTATTATAAGTACCAACAGGAAATCGACCCTTCTGTAAGTACACCATAACTTCATCTCCCACTTGAAATTCCTTATGTCTTTGCTTCCTATCTGCTCTCCTTTTATACACTTGGTTCATTTCTTCCAAATGATGTCTCACTCCTTCATGCAATGACTTCATAACCTCAGCAAACTCTTCTCCTTCAACACTCCTCTTAACTTCATGACTGATATCCCTTAATTTTGCTACTCCCTTAGGATTAAAACCAATAACCACTTCAAATGGTGTCTTCCCTGAGCTCCTATTTACTGAATTATTGTAAGCAAACTCTGCTTGAGGTAAAACTAAATCCCAATTTCCAGGCTTATCTCCAACTAAACATCTCAACAAGTTCCCTAAACTCCTGTACACAACTTCTGTCTGTCCATCAATTTGTGGATGAAAAGTAGAACTAAACTTCAAATCAGCTTTCAACTTCTTTCAAAGTCCTCCAAAAATAACCAATAAATTTACTGTCTTTGTTTGATACAATGCTCTTAGGTAATCCATGGAATCTCACAATCTCCTTGAAAAACAAATCAGCTGTATGCACTGCATCTGTAGCCTTCTTGCAAGGAATGAAATGCACCATCTTTGAAAATCTATCTACAACCACAAAAATTGAGTCATATTTCTCTGTGTTCTTGGCAAACCAAGTGTTAAATTTAGATCAGAATATATGGCTTTTAATTTTTCTTATATAATCTTAATATATATTTATCACAATATATATATATATATATATATATATATATACATTTATTACTGATACAGTAATAGATATTTATAAATATATTAATATCAATATTATGCTAAACGGATAAATGAGACTTGTATTGTGTGTTGTATATACTTGTCTCTTATTGATCAAAGAATGAACTCTTATATGAAAGGCATGGTGGTATAGAGACATGTCTCTTTAAGGAGACATGACTCTATACCGTCATGTCTCTTCAATAATAAACCGATGTTCAACAGACCACTAATTGTAACCGATCGGTGTCATTAAGCAAAGCAAATGTAACCCGATCGGTGCATATTCGTTAAGTACACGATAATATTATAAGCAGCATTCATTGCATAATATAGCCGACCACTAACAATGATATTATTAGCAGCACACGGTGATGATATATTAATCGCAATGCTTTTATCCTCCCATAATATAACCGATACTCTATTGGTTTGTTATGTCAGTCACAATACAAATCCATATATTACGTTGACCGATACATAATATAGAAGTGTTGACCGATACAAATCGGTAGTAATAAAATTTAACATTATTAATATTAACTGATACAAATTGGTAATATTAACATGAATGATATTATCAATTTATATGATGTTTATTTGATTCAATATTATAAAGAGATATATTACAAGTATGTATATTAATATATATATAATAATTATATCCATTATTATATATATTAATATATTGTTTATTTATATTCCCATAATATTATGATCATTTTTTATTTGATCGAAGCTATAAACATCAACACTCCCTCTTAGCTAGGGAAGATAAAATCAAAAGTAATTCATAATAAATTGTGAAAGTTTGTTCATCAGAGATCAATTCCCATAATGTAACATATTCCCAATATGTGGATTGCCTCCATCGGCGATTCTATCCACAAGTTCTCAGGTGAATTGCCTCCATCGGCGATTCTATCCACAAGCTCTCGTGTGGATTGCCTCCATCGACGATTCTATCCACAAACTCACGAGCTTTAGTGTGGATTGCCTCAATTGGTGATTCTATCTGCAAGCTCTCGTGTGGATTGCCTTCATCGGCGATTCTATCCACAAGCTCTCGTGTGGATTGACTCCATTGGCGATTCTATCCACACGCTCCTAGGTGGATTGCCTCAATCGGCGATTCTATCCACACGTTATGATTTGTTTAAATCATCACAAGATATCTATCACAATAGAAAGTTATTGTAAGATTGTCACCTTCCAATAACTTTAACAAATACAAGTGATAATCATTTGGAAGTCGTCACTTCCTTATGATTTACACAGGGCCCATATAGTTATAAAATACATCAGTATATTAATCAATAATCATGTCAAGTTTACCTCAAAAGTGTTCTATCTTTATCAGTGAACTGCCTCTCAATCATAAGGTATCTTGAATTTCTTTTAGAATAAATATTTCTCTGAATACACATTTGAATTATTGACTTCAGCAAGGGAAGCATGCATTCTAAGTCCGTCAGGACACTTTCTTGCAGTGTGACCATATTTGTCGCATCTAAAACAGTGCATTGTAGAGACGTCTCTAGGTTTCTTGAATGATTGTTGATCATATGACTTCTTGCCCTTTTTCCTTTTTGAAGTAGTGACGAGAACCTGAATATCTTCATTTGTGGATTCCACAATTCCTCTAGATATTAGGTTACACTCTTCTTGAATGCAGTCAGCTTTTAGTTAATCAAATTTGGGGAGTTTGACGCGAGCACTTACTCCTTGTCTAAAGTTTTCCCATGAGATAGGGAGCCCATTTAGAGTTATCATAGTTAACTCCTTGTTATCATAAACGTGACCAATTGAAGAGAGTTGATTCCTTAATTCTGTTATCCTCATAAAATATAAGGTGATAGTCTCTCATTTATTCATTTTAATATTAGAGAGTTGATTTTTAAGGGTAAGAATTCTATTGGTGTTGTTGATCTGAAACATGTTTTCCAGGGATTTGAACATTTCATATGCGGAGTCAAACTTTGTGATGATAGGTAGTAGATGATTTTTCACTCCATCTACTAATAATTCCATTAATCTAGAATTGTCTTTTTCCCATTGACTCTGCTCATCATTTCCATTAGGTTTAAGAGGACTTTCTATTATTGTCTTTAGCTCATTCTTCCTTAATACCAACATCTTTCAAAGTTTCCATGATTCAAAATTTGAAGCACCTTCAAGTCTGTCTTCGAGTCTCATTCCTTTTGCCATTATGTAGGTACAAGATTTCCAAAAATCCGATCTTGATCTTCCTTTAATCTAATCGGATCTTCCTTCAAGCGATTAGGCTTTAACGAAGGAACTTGGCTCTGATACCATGTTAAATTTAGATCAGAATATATGGCTTTTAATTTTCTTATATAATCTTAATATATATAATATATATTATCACAACATATATATATTTATTACTGATATAGTAACAGATATATATAAATATATAAATATATTAATATCAGTATTATGCTGAATGGATAAATGAGACTTGTATTGTGTGTTGTATATTCTTGTCTCTTATTGATCAAGGAATGAACTCTTATATGAAAGACATGGTGGTATAGAGACATGTCTCTTTAAGGAGACATGACGATACTGTCATGTCTCTTCAGTAATAAACCGATGTTCAACCGACCACTAACTGTAACCGATCGGTGTCATTAAGCAAAGCAAATGTAACCCGATCGGTGCATATTCATTAAGCACACAATAATATTATAAGCAGCATTCATTACATAATATAACCGACGACTAACGATGATATTCTTAGCAGCGCACGGTGATAATATATTAATCGCAGTGCTTTTATCCTTACATAATATAACCGATACTCTATTGGTATGTTATGTTAGTCACAATACAAATCGGTATATTATGTTGACTGATACATAATATAGAAGTGCTGACCGATACAAATCGGTAGTAATAAAATTTAACATTATTAATATTAACCGATACAAATCGGTAATATTAACATGAATGATATTATCAATTTATATGATGTTTATTTGATTCAATATTATAAAGAGATATATTATAAGTATGTATATTAATATATATAATAATAATATCCATTATTATATATATTAATATATTGTTTTTTATATTCTCATAATATTATGATCATTTTTTATCTAATCGAAGCTATAAACATCAACACCAAGCACAAAATCCATACTAATCTTCTCCCAAGGTTTGACTGGTACTGTCAAAGGTGTATACAGTCCCACATTCTGACTATTTCCTTTTGCAACTTGACATACTTTACAACTCTGTAAAAAATTCCTCACATCCTTCTAAACTTGTGGCCAAAGTAATTCTCACTCACCAAAGCTATTGTCTTATCAATGCCAAAATGTCCTGCTAAACCTCCACTATGTTTCTCCTTAATTAGATTCTCTCTCATGGAGCTCCTAGGTATACATAACTGATTACCTCTAAACAACATTCCATCCTGAATGAAATACACAAACCACTTACTTCTATCAGCAATAGTAGGTTCTTTACAAGCCTTCCAAGCAAAGTCTGGATCTTCCTCTTATAAGGTCTTCAATTCAACAAAACCCAATATTGCAATCTTCATCTCAATCAACAAAGTCCTTCTACTCAAAGCATCAACAACTGTAATTGCCACACCACTCTTATGTTTCAACACAAAGGTATAACTCTGCATGAACTCAACCCATCTCATATGTCTTTGATTCAACTTACCTTGGCTGTCCAAATACTTCAATGCTTGATGATCAGTATACAACACAAACTCCCTAGGTAACAAGTAATGTCTCCCCTTCTTCAAAGCTTGAATTATAGCATAGAATTCCTGATCATACATTGAATACCTTCTTTTAGCATCATTCAACTTCTCACTGAATTAAGCAACAAGTCTTCCTTCTTGAGTCAAAACAGCTCCAATTGCATTTTCACTAGCATCACAATCTACTTGAAATACATTATTGAAATCAGGTAAAGCTAATACCGGTTGTTCTGTCACCTTTTGCTTCAACAATTCAAAACTTCTTTGTGCTCCATGTGTCCATTTGAACTCTTTTCTGTCTCCTTTCATAGTTTTAGTCATCGATCCACAGATTCAACTAAAGTTTCTGATGAACTTCCGATAGAAACTAGCTAACCCATGAAATGATCTTACTTCTCCAATACTCTCAGGTGTAGGCCACTCATCAATGACTTTCACTTTCTTAGGATCCATCTTCAATCCCTCAGCTGATATTACAAATCCCATGTATACTAACTTGTCTTTCATGAAAGTACACTTCTTGATGTTTATCAACAACTTCTCTTCTCTCAACCTCTGCAATACTTGTTTAACATGCAACAAATGTTCCTCTTTGCTTTTACTGAAGATCAAGATGTCATCCAAATACACAGTGACAAACTTACCCAAGAATTTCTTCAGGACTTCATTCATTAACCTCATGAAAGTACTAGGTGCATTAGACAATCCAAAAGGCATTACCAATCACTCATACAATCCTTCATTTGTCTTAAATGCAGTCTTCCACTCATCACCTTCTCTGATTCTAATATGATGATCCACTCTTCAAGTCAATCTTGGTGAAATACTTAGCTCCACTCAAATAATCTATCAAATCATCCATCTTTGGTAAAGGAAACCGGTACTTAATTGCAATATGATTAATGGCTCTTGAATCGGTACACATCCTCCACTGTCCATCTTTCTTAGGTGCCAATACAATAGGTACTGCACATGGACTCAGACTTTCTCTGATCAACCCTCTTTGCAACAAATCTTGCACTTGCCTATTGAGTTTGTCATTCTCTGCTGGTGTCATCCTATATGCTGCTTTATTTGGTAAACTAGCTCCAGGTATCAAATCCGTACAATGACTAATACTTCTTACCAGTGGTAATCCATAAGGTACATTATCAGATATGATGTCAGCATACTCATTCAACAATCCAGAAATTTCCTTAGGATGTTCTTCTACCAAGACTTTTTCCTTAGACTCCTTAGGTACTAAAGCAAAACATACATTATTATGCTTCATGCCATCCAAAAACTTCCTGCCATCTACCAAACAGATTCTTGCACTGGTACATACTTCACTCTTAAGAGTTTCCTAAAAAGGCAACATATTTTGTTTCACCCCATCAGCAGCAATAGTGTATACATTCCTTGTACCATCATGTATGGCTTGCCTATCATACTGCCATGGTCTACCCAACAAGACATGACACACATCCATCGGCATAATATCACACAAAACCTCGCCATAATACTTCCCAATCTTGAATTTAGCTAGGCATGTTCACTTACTAGTACCTTATGTTCATCTTGAATCCATGCAATCTGACTTGGCTTAGGATGCTTCGTCCTCTGCAACTTCAGTTTGTCAACTAACTCCTCTAAAGCAAGATTATCAGAACTGCCACTGTCAATGACAACATTACACACCTTGTTTTGTACCTTACATCTTGTTCTGAACAAATTCTTCCACTGTATAGATTCCTTCTCTTGTTCTCCATGATATAGGATCCTCCTTGTCATCAAGGTTGCACTTTCCTCTGCTTGATTGTTGTTCACTGAACCGGTGGACTCTTCATCAGCAAATGCTGTTCTCCCATTGCCCTTAGCTTTCTTATCAGAGTTACCTTGCTTGCATTCAAAGGCTCCGTGTTCTGCTTCACCGCATTTGAAACAAGTGCCACTGAACTTCCTTCTTTCACCACTTCCTTGCCTTTCATTCCGATAGGAACTCCTATCATTCCTCCTATACTGATCGGTGTCCTTAACTTCTGGCTCATTTTTACTCTGATTTGTAGTAGATCTACCTCTACCTCTTTGAAATCTTCCACCTCTGCCTCTTTGTCTCTGCTCCTGCCTTCGGTTAAGCTTTTCTTCAGCCTTCAAGGCCCACTTATAAGCCTCTTCCACACTCCTAATCTGCACTAGACTGACTTCATCTTGGATTGACATCCTCAAACCACTAAGGTAGTGAGCAACTTGTTCAGGTTCATCATCTACATGACTAGATCTGATGTTTAACTTGTAGAATTCCTTAGTGTAACTCTTAACACTTAGATCTCTTTGCTTCAAGTTCTGCAACTTTCTAAACAAACTCACTTGATAGTCCTCAGCCAAAAACTTAGCTTTTAACTTGTTCACCATCCTATCCCAAGACTTGATCTTGTCTTTACCTCTTCTTTGCCGACTTGTCTACAAATGTTCCCACCATAGGGATGCATGCCTTTCAACTTGGTGCAAACATACTTCACTTTCCTTTCTTCATTAGTCCCTTCAATCTCAAAATACTTATCCATCTTTGTGATCCAATCTATCAACTCATTAGCATCTAGGTTACCATGATAATCAGGTGGGTTGAAATGATGTCTCTGATTCACATTAGTCGATGCCCTAATGAATCTTTCCTCTCCTTGATTCAACTCAGGTTGTGCTTCATGGTTATCTCCTTCTATTGCTTCATTCTGATTCTGTTCATCTCCTTCATCACTTGTGCATCTTTTATATGTTGTCCTCTCCTTTGGGCTGTCTCTACTGCTTCTAATCTTGCAGATATTTGCCTCAACAAATCCAAAACAGCTGGATTTGCATGTTGTGCTTCTCCTCTAGCATTTCTCCTGGCCATCTTCACAATCATCAGTCACTGTAGGCCGGATTCTCTCGACCGCCACCCCACAAGCAAACCCTAAGGATGCAAAACCCTAAGCTCTGATACCACTTGATGCAGTCAAGGATGGAGAAACCTCAAAACATCAGTCCGATCCTTGCAGCAAACACAACACAATAGAAATAACAAGAACAACAAGCCAACAATGAGAAAATGAGAGATCAACCTTCAGTTATGATCGGTAGATCAATTACAATAGATCTGCAACATGTAGTCTCACATGCTAGACATACATGCCTAATTATGATCAGAATTCTCTTACAAACCCTAGCCAAGCTGCTCTAGATAATCTTATGAAAACTCTCTTATCCCTTAGGAACAAGTCCATAAGCTTAAATAGTAATCACAATCATCGGTCGGCCTAGAAATGATCACATTTTCCAAGAATATGAAAATGTGTTACAACAATTAGGTCAGGATCCAATTACGTCCCCAAAAACAACTGGATCAACCTCCAAAGCAAACAATAAGAGATGTGATCATATAATAAGGTTGGCGTCAAATGTAATAGGGAGCTAGCACGATTGCGCTCGAAAAAACCAATCGGTAGATCGGAAACCCAACCACAGACTGGTAATATGAAGAACAACATAGTTCCACAAAGAATCTACAGTAACTCACTTGCAATGAAACCAAATGAGGTGCGATCATAGGAAATGATCTATCAGGAAGCCATAAACACTCAGCCACGACCGCAACCAAAAAGAACAAGTACAAATCTATCACCAACAAAAACACCAGACTGAAAGCATAACAGACTAACAAATGAAAGCAAATGTTTTTGGTTGATGCAAGATTGTTAAGAATCCCAAGATGCTCCTGCACAGTTGATAGTTATAGGCATCTATTTATTTGGTTATTAGTTCTAACAATGTTATTTTTTTCTTGTAATAGTACCAAGCAAGCACCAATTTGAGATTATTGCACTGCGTCTATTAAAGTGTGTCTTCTTATCTAACTAACATTCATTAATAATAGTACAAACTTAGCAAATTTGAAGGGGTATGATAAGTTTATTTCAATTTCTTACTTTTAGCATTAGTGTGTTGAGGACTTGACATATTGATTTAAGGGTGTGAGTAATGAATAACTCTTTAAGATTATTCATAAATTTTGCTGTTAATTTAGTCAATTTAGTATTCATAACATTATTAAAATTGGTGATTTGATGAGGGAGTTAACATCATGTTTAATGTTTTTCTCAGAAGAATTGGATCTTTTCTTTTCTTTAGAGTGTAGTGGTTTAAGGATAGAAGAATTGTGAGGATTACTCTATTTAGTGGTACTGGGTAACCACTCTTTACTAAACATATATGTAATGTTGAAACGTAGTACTGGATAATTTGTTGATACCATAATAAAGCCTTCATGTACGACTATATAAGTGTCTATCAAACTCGTGAAGACAAGAAACTTGATGTTGGAATTATCATGAGAACTAAATGATGAGAATTATAGTTAAATTACTTAATTTTATGTTAACTATGCTATTATGCTTAATTTATATGCGAGGATTTTATTTGGACATGTAGTTCCATTGATCCCTCAAGTATGAGAACCTCCATATCATATTATAGGAAGTTCTAATGGATCTACTTTCCAATGGGTTGTGTGGACCAAGGTAATTTGGTGTTGAGTAATAAGTCTAGCCCTATGTGGATAAGATATACCTTGCATCATTCAAGTTGGTTTATGAATAGTTTTAAGGCACTGGGAAATATGATTCATGATGTCAATAATCTTGGAAAGAAGTGTTATAGAATGAGCCGATGATCTACAAATGGTGTTATTAATTTAGGGAAAGTATAAATGAACCTTGGCTATGAGAACCTATGTGTAGGTGTCCTTTAAGAAACCTTGTGAGGAGAACTACGTGTAACTTTGACCCATTTGGAAGCGGGAACGTAGGCGACACTTGGGTGAAGGATACCTTTGTGACCTCAAGTCTATAGGGGAGGGTTTAGGGGGGGGGATAATTCGAGGGATTGGGGTTATTCCTTGATTAACCTTTCCTCTATAGTAGGTTTTAGTTGAGACTGAAACGGGTAATAATAGTTATGAAAGGGATAAGTAACCTAATAAATAATATTTAATACATAATGTGCTTGAATAAAAGACAAAGGAAATGAATTTGTTTGACTATTTT
Organism: Thuja plicata; assembly: GCA_018584345.1. Classification (NCBI taxonomy): domain Eukaryota; kingdom Viridiplantae; phylum Streptophyta; class Pinopsida; order Cupressales; family Cupressaceae; genus Thuja; species Thuja plicata. The sequence goes on along the minus strand of MU227688.1, from coordinate 293,795 downwards.
ATAGTTGGTATCTACTTAATGTTATAAGTGGAATCGAGACCATAATGCATTGGATTATGAAATGGTTGTGTTGAGATATTTAATCCTAGACTTATAAGAATTTGTGTATAACCTTCTAGATCATTCAATTGTGATCTACTTATTCTGAATTAGGAACCTCTCTTCCAGTTATAATGCTAAGCCAAGTACATGCGCTGACTTTTACGACTACAGATGGAGTTAGGACCCTACGAGGGCATAGGTAGAGGTAAGCATTCCTCTAGCACGTAGACTAGTCCGCTCTATTCGAGGTCATCACCGAATGATAAATCCTATGACCCGCTTAAGATAAGCTTATCCTCTCGAGATTGACAGTAATCAAGGAGCGTACTATGTTGGTAGATTGTCAGCCGCACCCCCTAGCTAGCGGATGGTTACCACCAGTTGCATGTAGGCGAGGGATACCCACGTTGATCTAGGGAATTGGACTAATTCTGCCAGGAGCATGTGGGTCTGGGGGCCAATTTCATGCCCACGATGGATGTTCTCATTGCTTAGCTGTCCGATGGTTTCCAGGGAAGAGAAATTTTAATGAGGAATAGGTAGGTGATAATTAGACCAGCCTCATGGTATGACTTTGGGCTTAGTTGATGTGAAATGGTATACTTCACCCTGTTGGGTTGAGGATAAATCCTTGGTGTAGTATGGGATACACCAAATCCTCTTCCCAAGTATCCTCTAGTGCAAAAGATCAAGGAAAGGAATGAGACCCACGGTGTAGAGCGCAATACACCAATACACCTTTTCTCTAGGATGCACTATGGACAAGGGATGGTTAACCATTGATTATGAGCCAGTTATCATATTCTTTGTGATGCTTACAAGAGTCAGTCACTATGCTATTTATGATGCTTTTATGAGTCAGTCACTATTGTCTTGTGATTCATTTATGAGTCAGTCACTATTGTTATTGTGATGTATGTCGGAGCTACCTTTTATGCATGTGATGTATGGCAAGCTAGTCAGCTTGTGTACTTATGATGTGTATGAACTAGTACATTGTATATGAGACATATGCTCGAGATAAACACTGTGTGTGATTTTTGAGATGACCCTCATGCGTATGCATGAAGGTGGCAAATTGATTATTGATAATGATGGGTATGGAACTATCACCTAATGGCAATCAACATCTTTTATGGGATTGGACCAAGTTCATAGAATCACTTAATTATTAGATAGGATAAAAGAGATTAGTGATCTCGTCAAGAGTAGACAGTGAGCTCCCTCTAAGTGCGAACTACGAAGCCTCTGATTTCCCACGAGAGGATACATAGGTAGGGTCATCAGAAGTGAACCCTCGAGGCTTAGGTTTGGGTCTAGGGATGAACCTAAGTATGGAAGCTAAACACTATCAATTGTAAGCATATAAGGTGATATTGAGTTCACCACCATGGTGAACGAAAGAGTTTAAAAATCACCACTACTAAATTAAAAGGAAGTTGATTAGTTGATTGTGTTAAGTAAAAAAAAATAATTGGTACCAACTTTAGTAGCAACTAAGGGTGGTGGTTACATTCTGCAGGTTAAAATGTGTCCTGCAGCAACAAGCTCCACCTGCAGCAACTGTAGAATCATTCTTCACTCAGCTACAAATTTTTTACGGATCAGAATCTCAATGCTCACTTCGACCTGTATATGACAGACACCAACTGCAACTTTGCCTGGACATAATTACATTCCCTTCAATTTCCTTGCTATTGTGATTAACACAAGCCATGTCAGATTCTTGTTGATGTGATTACAGAATCCAATTCAATCTTTCAATGGTAATTTTGCCTATTTTTGGGGTGAGCACATTTCTGAAAAATATTACCAACAGCTTTTAGGTTTGGTATGTCATCCCATACTTTTGTATATGTTCAAAAATTACTATTATTTGATTTCCAGGAGCTAACGTTCCTGTCATTTAACTTAGTCAATGTCTGTTAAAATAAAATTCTGCATCAAGGTAGGAATCTAATCAGGTCCCATACACCTCTTTTTGGAAAGTCAACTATTTTGGTATAATTATTAAAGATTTTTGGCTGGTTTAGTAGCTACCTTCTTGAAAGAATGTTATCCCTTAAAACTGCACAAATTAGGGACCAAGACAAATTCTAATAACCTAAACCAAAAAAACTCTCCTTTACACTCTGACCTTGGCCTAAGACTTCAAGCTACAGTTTTCATTTTATTTCATAAATCTCATTTCATAATAAACTTGACTTTTATCCAATTCATAAATTCTGAGAGAATAAAGCCATTGAAGAGTTTTGCTCCCATAAATTATGAGTACCCAAATTTTGCCCTAGATTACAATTTTTAGAGATTCCTTTCACTTTTATTGAGACCCTGCAAACAAGTTAGGAATCATTTATAATCATAATTCATAAAATAGGGATTTTAAGTTGAAAATAAGCATATATTGGAAGTGTAGATCTAATCATTAGATTGCTTAAATCAATTTAAGAAGCCTCAACCATAGAAGAGATAAGATAGGGTGCCCTAGACACCCTCTACCCTAGGTGCAAGAGCGGATATACCATCCCTCTTAGCCTCATGTGGCACATACCATCCATATGAGGAGGGGTACCTAGTGAGGTGTCCTTTAACTGTTCCCCTCAATCTTGCCACTTCTATCTTACTTCCAATGATTGAACATCCTTAATGCATTCGTTTGCCATGATAGAGGTCATGAGGAGTATTCACATCAGGGTGCTTAGAAAGTCCATCCTTCCTAAACCCAAAGGCAATACTCTTTGTACCCCTTCTGCCCCATTGTGATGTCCCCTTCCTAATTTGCCCTAGAACCACAATTGCAACAATTTGTTAATGTTTATGGTAGCTACGAGAGAGCTCCTTCATACCTGCGATGTTTGTTTCTTTGCCTGCAATGGTTGGTTCACATGTTCACTGGCTTGAAGACGTAATTCAAAAAGTTCAGTTATTAAATGGAGACTTTCAGGATGATCGAAGAGTTATATTTTTGGGAGCCGTGTGCGTACATGGCTGTTGGCATTCTTCTATGATAGTTGTCTTCTCTATATGCTTATGAAACGACTTCTTCATTACTGGAGGTCTTTCATGTGCCACATGATTGCAAAATTGGAATGGTCGATTCTTTTCTACTATCAGTGGTAGTTATAGTTCACTCGAAGGTTCACCGTCATTGTGTTTTGATTATTCATATGCGTTGGATCCTGTTGTTGAAGACAGTGATTAAAAGCCATTGTGACTTGCGAGAGAATATGTATCGGCATTTAAAGGTCTCGTTGGGTCTTCATTACCGCCGTTTTATTGGTAATGGCTGCCATCGGATGTGCCTGGATATTTATTTTGTGCCACTGTGTCTATGCAAAGAGCACCTTAATTTATTGTTTATGATTCGACATGATACCAATATATTGGTGGTCAGTTCTTCTGCCACTCCCATGGAATTCTGATCGCTGCTTGTTCCATTGGAAGTTTTCAAGATTATCAGTTGATGTGATAACATTGTCTCTACATAAAGCTTTCATCGGGTCTGCTACAACAATTTCCGTGTTTGTCTTCTTGATATATTTGCTTCTAAATTCAGACTTAATGTGTATGATCGATGTATGATCATAAACTCCGCGTGGTTGTTGGAATATGTAACAGCATATGGTGTAACCGCCATCAACTCTTCTTCATGTAACCGGTGTTGTCTTTTGAGTTAACTTTGATACAGAGTATTGGGGTGATGTCTAGCAATGTTAGTGTTCTTCAGTGTGTTGTGATTATTCAAGAGTAAGCGGGTGAGATATCTTTGTACGTGAATAACGGTGAGCTCCATATCTATGAGAAATTATCATATCTGTAACGATGATGTTTGTGTTTGATACTGACATTATTTTGTGAATAATCTGCTTTGCTCAACTGTAATAAAGACATTCTGTATGTTGTAGATGTCAAAGTGTGAAATGACATTCTACTAGAGTTTGTTAAATAACTTAAGTCTCAGTGAAGATGCGATTCTTCTGATAAAGCTTGTGAGCTTTGTATTGTGTCATCTGATTATTAAATAAAGGAGTACTTTTGGTGTGGTTGGGTTTTTCCCTCGAGTAGGAGGGTTTTCCCAGGGTATCTCTGTTGTTCGTGTGCTTTTCTTTATCTGCTATTTGTTCTATTTCTATTATGGTTCTATGTACTTAACACAATTTAGGGTTAGTCCATAACATATAATATTCATATAATATCTATAGCATCATTTCAACACATTAGAGAAAAAGGATGATAGGTCTGCCCGAAACCATCCAACACTAAGCCCGAGAGTGGAACTTTGGCCCTCTTGGCCCTAATGGTAGGCAACACAGAAATTCACCCGGGGTTCCTATCTAGTGGGGTGCTTGTACACGCTCTCCCTATCCATGCTTCATCTCCTAAGATTTAATAGCCATCATTATAGAGTCGAAGAGGAGATCGTAATCGAGGTTCCTTGATTGTCCTATCTAAGGCCAAGAGTGGAGCTTTGGCCTGCTTGGCTTCGATGCCTGCTTGGCTTCGATGGCAGGCAACATGGACTTCCAATCGGTGTCCCTACCTAGATGGAAATCCTCATGATTCTTCTTTCCTTTACACCTCCTTCCTTTTATAATCTTATGTCAAAAAGGGAACATTGCAGTCCAGCCTTCCCAAAATTGCTTGTGGTCTAGCAATGCCAATTTTATGCAAATCCTTCAATGCGAGTAACTTCTGTTGTGCAACTTTGATATTAACCAAGGCATTGAGAATTCGCAAGGTTTGCAATTTTAAGACAAGTTTTCTCTCATCCAAGAGAAGGATCTTTGTAATAGCATCAAACTGGTTTGGTTTGACCCAACATTTACACAACAACGTGACTCACATTGATGACCTCAAATGTAATAAATTCATCTCTTTTAGTTCACCCTAGTTACTCTCATATTGTAGATTAACTAAAAAAATAGAGCAAAATACAAAGCATGCACAATGAAATCATGTAGTATACACTTGATGTATGAAGACATGGAGCATACACGAAGTATACACACAATACCCATATTATTAGATTTATTGTTTTATCTTTATCCTACAAGATGGCAGGATCATGCTCTGATACCATTTGTGATGTCCCCTTCCTAATTTGCCCTAGAATCACAATTTCAACAAATTAGGGTTAGGGTTACATCTTTTCAAGTAAAATATCTCTTCAAATAATGTGATCCTAGATTTGAATCCTGCAATCATAACATTAGAAATACATACACACACATATCCATTATTAGGGTGAAGTCCATAACACATGTTATTCATGTAATATCTATAGCATCATTTCAACACATTAGAGAAAAAGAATGATAGGTCTGCCCGAAGCCATCCCACACTAAACCCAAGAGTGGAACTTTATCCCTCTTGGCCCCAGTGGCCGACAACATGGACATCCATTTGGGGTCCCTACCTAATGGCGTGCTTGTACTTGCTTTCCCCATCCATGCTTTATCTTGTAAGATTTAATAACCATCATTATATAGTCAGAGGGGAGATCATAATGGAGGTTCCTTGATTGTCCTATCTAAAGCCCAAGAGTGGAGCTTTGGCCCTCTTGGCCCCAGTGGCAGGCAACACAGACATCCACCCGGGGTCCCTACCTAGATGGCAATCCTCATGATTCCCCTTTCCCTTAGACCTCCTTCCTTTTACGATGATGGAAGTTTACAAACAATTTATTTGATACATGCATTTTATATCAAAAAATATATATATTTAAAGATAATTGATTGACAAATAATGCATAGGCGATGATAATACCACAAGAATAATTAACAGTTTGAGATTACAAAATGCTGAAATACAGAGGTCTATTATGCCCAACCTGGATGTTCCTGCGATTACGTTCTGTAGTAATGGATGTCGCTGTATGCTGAATGGTGAAGGGCACTAGTGGTCTTCTATCTCTTGATGTTGTGGAATATACTTAAGATTGTTGTACAGATGGTTCTTATCTCTATCTTCCTTATGTTTGATGCTGCTTGATTGCTATTGTGCTTGCTTGGATTGATCCCCTGATGATTCCTTAAGATACAGTCTTCAATCATTCCCATGATGATTATATTTGCTGATGCAAGGGACTACTGAATGTATTAATTGTTGGATGATCTGCTCATGCCTTATCTGCCCTTTAATCAGTACCAATTGCTGATTGAGTACTGATTATTTATCCCTTGATTCACAGCACAATGTATCCCGTTCAATGCTTGGAATGAATCCTCCTTTATATTTTATTGGTGGAAGTGTCACTACCTTTCATAAGGATCGAGTCAGCACTTTTCATTGCTGCCTTTGAGAATAATATAATATTCCCCAATTTGATCTCCCTTGGATGTCCTCAAATGAAACCTTCTCCCCTTCATACCTTCCAATGTGGGGAAGAGTTACACCTCTTCATCATGTTTGCCACTTTGCAATGCTCACAACCTTTCTCAATTACCACCCATCAAAAGAGTCAACCTTTCAACATTTCTGCCCTTTGAAAGAGTCACAACCCTTCATAATTGTCCCTCTTTGAAAGAGACACAACACTTAATAACTATAACCCTTTGAAAGAGTTACAACCCTTCATCATTGCTGCCCTTTGAAAGAGTCACTCCCTATTTTCTTCACATTCCTTTCTTCTTCCATTAATCCTTCTTTAATTCCTATGCTCTCCCCTTTCTTCCTTCCTCTCCCCTTCCAAATGAACTCTCCTCCCTTTTATATCTAATGTCAAGGGAGTCGCAATTTTTCATTACATATTTCTCAACCTTTCATTAAACTTAATTAACTTGTAATTATAGGATATTATATTTTATTTTTATTATGGTAAAATAATGAATGTGTTCTTAAACAATGATTGAATGATCATTATATACAAGTACATAAGAGAATGTTTCTATAACGAATAGGAGAGAGGAAATAGAAACATCCTGTAGAGAGAAAGAGAAAGTTTCTATAACGAACAGAAGGAGTTTATGGAAACATTACAAACAAGAGTGACCATTAGAAAAAGACGAAAGAGAGTAAATTAGAAACTATCTAATATCTATTATTGTAATACACTCCCTTAATGGTCAATCTATCTTCAAAAAACAGAAATTTGCATGTCCTCAAAAAATGTAAAAGGCAGCCTCGGGTTGATCAGAGAGGTCTGCAGGTTTGGCATCGACTCTGGTAGGACGACTCTTGATACCCTGAACAAGCGCCTCAAGGTGACAATACTCGAAAGTCGTCAACATGCGCTGCTTCCAGGTGTTGTAGTTCTTGCCGTTGAAACGCTGACTGCCGTCCAACATAAGATTGGTGAGAGATGTCATTGCACGTTTTTCAATGAAAAAGCGTGAAAAAAATAGAGATGGCACAAAGTTCGAGGCAGATTGACGGGAGACCTAGAAAAATTGAAAAGACACCTAGAGAAGAGCACAAAAAACCCAAATAGAATCTGCTATCAAATTCTAAATCCGTTGGCTCGGAAATTGAGGCAAAGAAAACGATGCACCCAGAAAAAAGCGAGACTGACCCAGTTGAGATCTGCAAAAGCCCACCAGGAATCTTCAATATGTTTTTCAAGACGACATAGAATCTGAGAGTTTCGAATGAAACCCTAGCCGCTGAAAACAAATCAGAAAAATTGCAGAGATGTGTGAAAAAATGGCGGATTTAGTGCAGGGTGCCACCATACAGAGTGTTGTTTTTGCCAAGGAGCAGCTTAGGAGTCAAAAACAACCTTGATAGAGGTTGAAAAATGCTGGAGAAGGTCGAAGTCGTAAAGAATGACCCGCAGAAAACACGAGTTGCAGAAAACGTGAGTGTTTGTAGCGCGATTTGCAGCAAAAAAAAGTCAACAATAACCACCACGAATCTTCCACGATTTGTAGTAAAAGCAATGTCGCCCAACAACAAAATACTCACGTGAATCAATCCATGATTTTCTAAGATAGAAGGTCTCCACGAAACCCTAGTCAAGTTCTGCACGAAACCCTAGTCAGGTTCTGCAAAAATCAAATGACGCTGAAACCCTAGACGAGTTTGTGAGGAAAGAAAAAGATAACAAATTTTGAACACACTCGGGCAAAAAGCTTCTAAAATCTTGAACTAGTAATTGTTGGCAAGTGATTAATTTTGTATGATGTGATCCACTTTTTGGTTGTCATTTATGGCAACACATCTAGCATACTGATCGATTCATTTAAAGTTAAGTTTTGTTGACTCTGAAATCAGTTAAGTACATAAACAAAAATACAAAGGTATTTTGAGTGTCGAAGATCAAGATTGATGAATTACGACAAACGAGCTTAGAAGAAGATTTTATGGGGTATGTGTGACCTCCACCTAAGATCGATTTTGTTTTGGTGATGTTTACAGTAAGTTAGAGAGATTTGAAGACAGATAAACAACAACAGAATAGTGATACAGAGCAGTTGGATAGAAGCAATGACTCGGGGAGTATGACGTGGACTCCTCGCATCAGAGTTAGATTATGATTGTTGATAACCTATATTTTGATTATGTAAGAGCGTTGACTATGAAATGTATTTTGTATTGAGAGCCGACTATGTAATAGTATTTGAGAGCCGACTTGGTAAAGAAGAAAGATATATATGTAAGATCTTTTTGTTGAGCGAAGAGAGAGTTGTGTGAACCGGGTTTGGATATGATATGTGAATGGCAGAGTAGAGGATGATAGAGATCATTGAAAACCTATTACTGAAAGTATCTAAGCATTAGAGATGCTTGTTTTGTTCATTACTAAGAACATTTTGTAACATAACTATATTGTAAGAGTTGTATGCTCAGTTGGCCCCGAACAGGGTGTTGTATACCTTTAACAGGGTTGTTATTCCTCTAACAAGGAATTGTACTATGTAATATTCAGCTCCTAACAGGGCTAGGTCTCCTAACACAGACACTATACTTTAGTGCATGCTTGTGGGTACCATCCCCACCGGGGTTTTCCCTTGGCCAAGGTTTCCTCGACAACAAATAATGGTGTTATGAATACTGTGTTATTTGTTTATGTTCTTTTCATTTTTGCAAGGTTATGGATTATTTATAATTGGTTGAAAAGTTTTATTAAGTGCTGTAATACTGATTCACCCCCCCTCTCAGTATTACCTAATCCTAACAGTTGGTATCAGAGCTTTTGGCCCTTGGAGAGAAAGTTTAACAACTTAAGGGAGATTAGAATGGATTTAGATAGTCTGCAAGAAAACTTTGATGCTGCACTTGAAGACCTTGATAAAGCAAAAGCAGAGAATGGAGAATTAAGATTCAACATGCAAAGAGCTGAGGAATTTATAAAGAAACTTAGAGACCAGCTTGAACTTTCCAGAAGTTAGAGACAGGATCTTGTGGTTCAAATAAAAGAAGATTCGGACAAAGACAATTCAGATCAGATGAAGCAACTTGAAGAAGAAAATGAAACCTTGAAGCTTGAGAATGAAGCCATGACTAAAGAGATTCAATTACAAAAAGATGTTAAGAAGAAGATTGAAGATGCTTTGAATAGTGCAAATGTTTTGATGGAACAAATGAAGAATGAGGCTGACAACTACAAGAACAAGTATCTAGAACTGGAGAAATACAATCAGATCATAAAAGGTGAACTTGTTGAGGTAAAGAAACACATTGAGAAACTTCACACTAGCAGTGATTTGATAGATGAACAGAGAGACAGACAGAAACCTAAAGGTGATATGACTGGTGTTGGATTCAATGAAGCTGAATGTTCAAAGAAACAAGAAGATAAATCTGATGCAAAGATTGATGCTGAAAAACCTACTATGAAGAACCTAGAGAGCAGATCAGACCCTTCAACGATAGATGCTTTGGTTGTAACAAGCTTGGACACATGAAAAGAGATTGCAGAGGTAATGCCCCTTTTAAGATCTTTTTTGGTTATTGTTTTAATTGTAATGGATATGGGCACAAGAAAGCAGAATGTAGGAAACCTAATCAATCTGTATATAGACAAGACAATGGAAGAGAACCTACATTGAAATCTACATGCTACAGATGTAATAATCTTGGACACATTGCGAAGTATTGTAAGCTGCAAGTAAATCAGGAAAGAAGACCTCCTATATGTTACAAATGCAATAATCCAGGTCATATAGCAAAGTTTTGCAGGTATAATGGAGTAAATAACAAAAGAGTACCACCTCCTATGAATACACAAAAGAATGGAAATGATATTGGTAAGAGTGTTGCAGATTTAAAGAATGATTTTGACAATTGTTTTCAGAAAGCATAGGATAACAACAGTGGTAAGATATGGAAGATCAAATAGACATGTGAGACATTGGTTCAGGGAGAGACAGTAGATGCTACTGGATCTTCGCCTAATGGTAACAAAGCAGAATCGACCTAATTGGCTAATCATGGCCTTAGGGGGAGCATTGGATGAAGATATCAGAATATATCCAGCCCTTGATTTTGTGGATTGAGCTCTAGCGAGCTTAGGTATGATTGTGGCCGACATCATGGAATATATATTTAAGAGCGCAACATTGGACGATGCTTATTGTGTGATCGCAAGATTTATAGCCGACTGGACAGTATTGGGTAATGTGAACTTTTTATGACTTAACATTGTATAAAGCACCATATGATTATCTATTTCCTTACCATTTGACGAGCAACGACCTAAGGAAATCATAGAGCATAGAGATTCAGTCTATCTTACAATTGCTGTGCGTGATCGATTGAAGCTAATACTCCGAATTCAGCGTGTAAGAGGTATTTACATCATCTAGCTATGGATGCACCTATTATTTATGATGTTGTAGATTGACCTAGATACAAGTTCAAGAAACATCCTTTCAAGTCTTGTGAAGAAGACCCTGAAGGAGCATTTTCTCAGACACCATACAGATTTTTACACGTAGAAGACATTAGGGCATACATTCATTGTAAGTATGATATACTGGGTATTGATGAAATTTCTATTGAAATGGAGTATATGACTAACAAAGGTATTATGAGAAATGAATACAAAAATGTTGATCAATTGAGCATTATGAAGATTTTGAACTTATATGAATTCGACGAAGAAGAATGGTTTAAAATATTGTTGAGCAGAGTACATGATCAGTTCATTTGGATAGGCGAGCAACCTGTGAAGATTTGTAGTGAATTGATTCATGAGATTACTGGATTGGATAATGTTGGAATCATTCCTGTAGCAAAGAAACATGTGAAGAAGCAAGTTGAAACCCTAACACACTTGAAATGGGACAGGCGAGCTATGTCAGTAAGCGACTTTGTGCAACAGGATGTAAAATTGATTGCTATGATACTTGGTTACAAATTCTACTATAGTAGTAGACCTAATTCAGTATGTGCAGGAGTTATCATGATGACATATAGAATGGTGAAAGAGAATACTAAATACAATCTATGCGAAGTGTCAGCACAACAATTTTTGGAGAATGTGAAACTGATAAAGAAAGACAGATCGAAGACCTTCAAATTTGGTTCATTATTGATGCATATTTACTTACACACTGAGCACAAATTTCCAGGCATGCACCCTAGTGGTTGGAGAAAAGGAACACCTACTGGAATACAAATTTCTGACAGTTACAGAAGACAAAACAACACATGGGTTGATGGTGAGTTGTTTGGTATGATTAAGATTCTTCAGAGGCAGATGAAGGGAAGATACAGGATACCTGAAGACTTAGTTGAGAAGTACAAGGATACAATTTGTTTCATGGTTGAAACTGGTTGTGTATGCGTTGAGGTAGTAATATCGAGGAATAAATGGTGTTATCTTATGGGATATGAGGTAAGTTCTGAGGTATTAACTACGCAAATTGAGCATGTCCTTGCATCTGAGATAGATACATCTGAGGAGAGATGGGGAACTTATGAGGAAAAATCAGCTAAAGTAAGAGAGGAACAAACCAGAGGTTTGAGGAAGAGAAAAGTAGACAACATTGTGCATGAATGTGGTATTAAGGCAGGATTCACATAGGAAGAGTTGAAGGAAGTTAAGAAGTTAGCAGAGCAATCTTCTGGATTGGCAAGTTCTGCTAATGCAGCTCTTACACCTCCTGAAGTAGTGATGGTAGACAGTCCACCTCCTACGGTTATTGATGTAACCTCCCCTCCACCACAACAAACCTCGCAGATAGAAAAGATTATTCCTAGAGTGAGTACCAGATCCAGCAGACAGATGTCACCACTTAAAGAACCAAGCACTGTGAGAGAAGAGAAGAAACCTGAAAGTGACAAACATATATGGAAACTTGACTTGAAGATGATTGAGAAGAGAGCTATTGAGCAAGGGAAGTTAGTTTCTATTAACAAGTACTATGACAGGTATGAGGAAACTGATATACTTTGGATTGAGGATGTTGTAGTTAATCATTTACTTGTTTTCAAGAAGAATCTATTGGAGATAGAAGGAAGTATACCTGAAGAGTTATATGGTAGATTGGAGACTAAGAAACAACTAGCACAGATTGAGGATGAAACTATCAGAAACCAAGAAATTGATAATATGTTGCCTGTAGTTTCTATGCAAGAAAGAGAGAATATTTAAAGAACTGAAAACCTTATTGAGAACTAAAACTAGACTAGTGAAGATTATGGCAAGAAAATATGATGAAGTTACTGAAGAGACTCAGAAAGCACTGGACTAGATATTAATGAACACTATTCCTGAGAAGACCCCACTTCCTACAACTACTTTGCCTACACCCTTAGGAATGGGAGAGAGTTCAAAGACAGCTGAGGCAAGCGTTGAGAAGAGTGAAGTTGATATGCAACCAGATTTCTATGTTTCTGGTGTGCTTGTGACTCTTGACACTTCAATTGATTAGAAGGACCCATTTGAAGAAAATAATGACAATACAGTGATTGAGGAAGAAGGACAGAAAGAATTGGAGCAGAAAGAAGAAACATAAAATGTTGAAGTCAAGAATGAAGTTGACACATCTTCTACCTTATTGTTGGCAAGTAAAGACAAAAATATTGATATGGATGTTGATTGCATGGATGTGGATGAGGATGAGTTGGTAAGATTAGCTTTTACTGCACTTACTAAAGCAAAGGAGAGACCCCAAGAAAAGTGACAAGAAGACCAAGGTGATGTCTAGAGCAATTGATACTGTGAACAAATTGCTCCCAGCACCTATTGTTTTTCAGAACAAAGATGATGCAGAGAACTTGAATTTGGCACTTGATGCGTTTGATGGACAGTATGAGAACTTGGTAAAGATTGCAGAAGGAAAGGCATAAAAGAACTATTCAGAGAAGAAGCTATTTGAAGTTTGCCAGTCTATCTCATGGGACTTGGGCATTCTGAGAACCAGTACTGCAAATGCAAAGAGTTGTATTGCACATGGCAGGAAACTATTTAGTTATTGCATAAACCCTATCAGACATATTCAAAATGTTGAAGACATTATTGCCAAGGACAGGGCAACCTTGAACAACATGATGGACAGTTGTGAGACCTCTTCACAATCTGTAACGGAATTGGACAAGGAAGTAACAAGAATTTTGGCTAAACTGAATGTATTGGATATTGAGAAAGGGAGAGTTTTGACAAGGTTTGGTTTGCTGAAGAGTGTAATCACTCCTAACCTATCAATTATTGAAGCCCACTTATCAGACATTGAGAAAACTGCAGAATCATTGGCTAACTCTATGCCTACAGAGTTGAAAGAAGCAGAGACAACATCATTTGCATTAAATGGACTAATTCATGTTAGTCAACTTTTGCTTAAGTCATAGAGTACAAAAGTGAAGATCTTGGAAGATTCCTTTCAAGATATTATGAAATTGGTAAACAAGCCCTAATTTTATTACTTTTTATGCACCTTTGTCATTGTTGTCAAAGGGGGAGAAGAGAGAAGAAAAAATGAAGAGGAGAAGAGAGAAGAAAAATGAATAGGGGAGAAGAGAGGAGAAAAATGAGTAGAGGAGAAGATAATGTATAAGGAAAGACAATTCTGTTTTGTTGGAACACTTAGGAACACTTAGTGATTTTTTTTGTTAAGTGTTGCCATCAATGCCAAAGGGAGAGATTGTTGGCAAGTGATCAATTTTGTATGATGTGATCCACTTTTTGGTTGTCATTTATGGCAACACATCTGACATACTGATCGATTCATTTAAAGTTAAGTTTTGTTGACTCTGAAATCGGTTAAGTACAAAAGCAGAAATACAGAGGTATTTTGAGTGTCGAAGATGGAGATCGATGAATTATGGCAAGTGAGCTTAGAAGAAGATAGTATGGGGTATGTGTGACCTCCACCTAAGATCGATTTTGTTTTGGTGATGTTTACAGTAAGTTAGAGAGATTTGAAGACAAACATACAACAACAGAACAATGATACAAAGCAGTTGGATAGAAGTGATGACTCAGGGAGTATGACGTGGACTCCTAGCAATCGGAGTTGGATTATGATTGTTGATAACCTATATTTTGATTATGTAAGAGCGCTGACTATGCATTTGATATTTGCTTTATTAAATGTATTTTGTATTGAGAGCCGACTATGTAATATTTGTATTTGAGAGCCGACTTGGTAAAGAAGAAAGATATATATGTAAGATCTTTTTGTTGAGCGAAGAGAGAGTTGTGTGAACTGAGTTTTGGATATGATATGCGAATGGTAGAGCAGAAGATGACAGAGATCATTGAAGAACTATTACTGGAACTATCTAAGCATTAGAGATGCTTGTTTTGTTCATGATTGAGAACATTGTGTAACCCTAACAGGGTGTTGTATACCTTTAACAGGGTTGTTATTCCTCTAACAAGGAATTGTACTATGTAATATTTAGCTCCTAACAGGGCTAGGTCTCCTAACAGGGACACTATACTTTAGTGCATGCTTGTGGGTACCATCCCCACCGGGGTTTTCCCTTGGCCAGGGTTTCCTCGACAACAAATAATGGTGTTATGAGTACTGTGTTATTTGCTTATGTCCTTTTCCTTTCTGCAAGCTTATGGATTATTTATAATTGGTTGAAAAGTTTTATTAAGTGCTGTAATACTGATTCACCCCCCCTCTCAGTATTACCTAATCCTAACAGTAATTTCAAAAAGAAATTAAAGATTTCCGAAGAGGTTAGGAATTTGCTTAGATACCATATTATGGTAAAATAATGAATGTGTTCTTAAACAATGACCACGAATGATCAATATATACAAGTACATAAGAGAATGTTTCTATAACGAACAGGAGAGAGGAAAATAGAAACATCCTGTAGAGAGAAAAAGAAAGTTTCCATAACGAATAGGAGTTTATGGAAGCATTACAAACAGGAGTGACCATTAGAAAAAGACGAAAGAGAGAGTAAATCAAAAACTATCTAATATCTATTATCGTAATATTTTTTATTTAATAATTAGTTTATTTATTTTAATATTTTAATTTTATAATTATTATCTATCATTAAATCTTATTTCAGAAAGGGGACATTACACCCATGGGACTCCTTGGTCATATACCATGAGATGGCATACCTGGAAGGTGACCTCATCACTGTTCCCCTGCTTGTAATCCCTCATTTTCCCTACCATGGCTGGTTACAGTTGTCAGAGAGTATAGACATGCATAACATCTTGTACCTATTTCCTATATTTGAATATTCCTGAATCGACAATATATCTATGATACTATGACAAATAATCATGAAATGCATATTAAATCAGAGGTATGCAGATGTACACAGAATTATCTATTATGTATGGAAACCCATACCACAATCTATAATTAGCACTGTAAGTCCACAATATATATAGTTCGTACTGTAAGTATTTCTGCCTTTCTTATGATTTGATTCTCTTCTCCCATTCCTTTTTTGGTATCACTAGCCATCATATCCTTTAGTTGTCCTCTATAAGCAAATCACTATCATTAAAATTTAATATTAGTCAGCCTAATAATTAATCTAATTTGACCTCTATAATGATTTGCCATTATATTTAACCTTGGTTGGCCTAATAAATAATCTCAGTTGGCTACTATGATAAAATGCTGTTTGTACAACTTTTATTCAAATGCCTAGGTTTATTTTAACATGGGCTGCAATCTGTTTTTCTTTGGTAAGCGCTGCTAACCCAAGTTTGGCAGGGGCTTGACACCATTTCCTGGATTGTCTACGATCCTCCAAATGTTAGTTTATTATGAACTTCTGAACAAATAAAAATTGCTTACTTTTTTCTGCTTTGCTCTGATTGTTTCCTTGTAGAACGGTCCCAAATAACTGAGAGGGGGGGTGAATCAGTTATATCATAATACAATTTTCATTAACTTAATCAATTCGGAGCAAACTTAATTCAATCAAATAAATATAACATATATAAACTTGAAAGCATAAAGGAACACCGCACACAATGAACACCAGATTTATGTGGAAAACCCAAGATGGGAAAAACCACGGAAAAACTAATTCTCATGAAAAAGAACACCGTTTAAGGTAATTTTTATAAAGGCTTATTGCCGGTATGCTCAGTGCAAGTAAGGTTCACTGTCAGTCGGGCTAACTGCCCTAAATTCATAAACCAATTATCACAATTGAAACTTGGTTAACTGCTAAAATAAGAAACAATGAGAAACAATTTCACCACTGAAATATTTCACACCAACTGCAACACTGAAGAATAATCTGCTATTACCGGTTGCACACAGTCGCACAAAGATGTCTGAATATCTTCCCTTCAAGTTTGCATTGCTCGCATAGGCATACATCTCCATCGAACAAAAATCATCCTCTCTATATATATCATTCCATGGTTCCATATTCATCCATGTCATCCAAGCACAATATTATATATTATGTTACAAGTCGGCCACATATAATTTGAAATAGGTCGTACCAAGAGATTCCCACGGTGGAAGGAATGAAACGTGGACCACACCGAAATCTCCTCACTCAATGCAACACACTATCACATCATCCGAAGCCAAAGAATAAGATCTATACGTTACAATGCATATTATGTTGCCGAGCCACAAATACCGATAACCAGATAGGCCCGAACCCAAAAGAAGGTATCTCTATATGTTACAACATGAATGGGACAAGGACAAATTATGGTCGTAGATTGAACATTATAGCACATCATCCAGAGCATGCTAATTCCGGATCACCAAAGTCAAATAGAACTAAATCGAATATGTTGACATCAATGACAACCATTAATGACAACAACAATAATCAAGATCACATTCCAACAATCTCCCCCTTTGTCATTGGTGATAACATACATCAATGACAAAAACAAATAAAGAGATATCAACATTTTAAGTCTTTTTTTCTTCTCCCTCTTTGACAACAATGACAAAGGACAAAACCCCCCCTGAAAAACTTACTCCGCTCCCCCTAAAAGAGGAAGCCACCAAGCATTGATCCAGAAAAGAATAGGCATATAATACCCTAGACCAATGCATACCCCGGTGCACATTAGTTCTGACGAGGAAGGGGCAGAACCCCCAACTTCTGCCAGAGATATTCATAAGTGCCCTTGCACAATGGTTTTGTGAAAATATCTGCAATCTACTCTTTTGTAGGTACATATTCAAGTCTTACTTCACCGTCCAAAATCTTCTCCCTCAAGAAGTGATATCTAATGGATGTATGTTTCATTCTGGAATGTTGTGCCAGATTCTGAGAAATGTTTGACACTAGTATTATCACACAATTGAGATAGGTCCATCAAATGTTATGCCAATATCCTTTAATGTCTGTTTCATCGAAAGTACCTGTGTGCAACAAGAAGATGCTGCACTATATTCAGCTTCAGTGGTAGATAGTGACACTAAATCCTGTTTCTTACTTGACCATGCAACCAATTGGGAGCCAAGAAAATAAGCTCCACCACTTGTACTTCTCTAGTTGTCAACACAACTGGCCCAATCCACATCAGTATAGGCTATCAAAGTGAAATCCGAATCCTTAGCATACCATAATCCAAATTCTCTTGTCCCTTTCAAATATCTGAAAATTCTCTTTATTGCAACAACATGTGATTTCTTCGATTCTTGGTGAAATCTGGCCGCTAAACAAACAACATACATAATATCTAGTCTAGTAGCAATCAAATACAATAAATCTCCAATCATTGATCTGTACTTACTTGCATCAACTTTGGGTGAATCATCTTTTGTTAACTTGCGTTCGGTAACAATAGGTGTACAAACCGGTTTAGAATTTTCCGACCCAAACTTCTTCAATAATTCTCAGATATACTTGGATTGAGAAATGAAAATTCCTTTGCTGTTCTAATTTACTTTTTATCCAAGAAAGAAATTTAACTCACCAATCACAAACATTTCGAATTTTTTCCGCATTTCCTTCTACACATATCATCATTACCTCCAAAGATTATGTCGTCAACATACACGATAACAATCAACATTTGATCTGAATAAATTCTGTAGTGTAAGTTGTCAACAGATCCCTTCTGAAATTTCTGTCCAATCAGATACTTGTCCAATCCGCCATACCAAGCCCTAGGTGCCTGCTTCAATCCATACAATGCTTTCTTCAACCTGCAAACAACATCCGAATCACTCTTTGACTTGAATCCTTCCATTTGTTCAATGTAGACTACTTCCTTCAGTTCTCCATTCAAGAATGCTGGCTTTACATCCATCTGATAAACTATTAAATCTTTGAAAGATGCAAACGTCAAAAATATTTTGATTGCTTCCATCTAGGCAGCAGGGGCATATGTTTCTTGAAAATCAATACCTTCGATGTAAGTGTAACCCTTGTAAACCAGTCTTGCCTTGTTTCTTGTCATTTTTCCATTTTCATCCAGCTTATTTCTAAACACCCACTTAGTTCCAATCTATTTTTGTTTGCTGGTCTAGACACAAGTTCCCAAGTCCGATTCTTCTCAATGTGATCAAACTCTTCTTCCATTGCTTTTACCCAACTCTGATCATTGCATGCCTCTTCTACAGTCTTAGGTTTAGTTTCCGATAGTAGACACAATAAAACTAGTTGTTGAGCTGCCTTACTTTTTGTGATAATGCCTCTATTCTTATCTCTAATAATTTGATTTTTTGAATGATTTCTTTGTACATATCTTGGAGTCTTACTTGTAGATGCCAAAGCCTGCTTTGTCTCTTCTTCTTCTTCTTCTTCTTCTTCTTCTTCTTTCTTATATTCTTTTCCTCTATCCTCTGAATCAAATTCATATTCAATATGCTTGTTAGGAGTTCTTTGGATATCTTCATTAACTTTCACATTCACACTTTCAACTATCTTGCTTAGTCTCTTGTAATATCGACACGCTTTGCTTTTTGTAGAATAACCTAGAAATATGCCTTCATTAGCTCTACTGTCAAATTTTGTGAGATTCTCTTCATCTCTTTGAACTTTACTTCCAAATATTTTGAAATAGTTTACTGTCAGAGCTCTTCCATGCCATAGCTCATATGACGTCTTTCCATATTTCCATCTAAATAGTACCCAGTTAAGAGTATATACTGCAATGTGTATAGCTTCTCTCCATTAGACCTCTGGTAAATCGACTTCTTTGATCATTGTTTTGGCTGCTTCTTGAATTGTTCGGTTCATTTCTTTTACTACACCATTCTGCTGTGGTGTCCTTGGGGCAGGTACTGTCTTTTGATGCCATGTTTCTCACAAAAATTGTTAAATTCATCAGAAGTAAACTCTCCTCTATCATTTCTCAAACATTTGATTTTTCTATCTACTTCATTCTCAACTCTTGCTTTGAATATCGTGAATTTTTCTAGTGCTTCTGATTTTTCTTTTAAGAATGCAACCCAAGTTAGTATGGAATAATCATCAATTAAAAGCATGAAATATCTCACCTTGTAATCTTCTTGTATTGGTTGGACCACACAAGTCAATGTGGACAAGATCCAACAAATCGGTAGATGAATAATCTTGTCCTTTGAATGATTCTCCTGTCTATTTTCCTTCCTGACATCCTTTGTAGATTATATTGTCTATTTTGGTTAGCCTGGGCGAATCTCTAACTGCACTATTTAAACTTATCCTTACCAAATTGTCGAAGTTAATGTGACACATTCTCTAGTGCCAGAGCCAACTGTCATCGGTCTGCGATATTAAGCATCTCTTCACACTTCAATTGATACATGTTTCCTCCAATTCTTATTTCAGCAGCAATAACAGTTCCAGACTTCTTCCGGATCTCACATCCTTCCTCTTGAAATACAACATTATAACCATTCTCACACATCTGTCTAACATTTAACAAATTGTGATGCAAACCCTTCACATAGTAAACATTTTCAGTGTTATGTTTTCCATCAAAAGTAATAGAACTAATTCCAACAATCTGTGTTATTTTATCATCACCAAATCTAACAAGACCACCATCATAATTTTCAAGTCTTACAAACTTACTTTTATCACCAGTCATATGATTTGGGCATCCACTATCAATCAACCATTCATCCTTATTCCTTCTAAAATACAATGCATTCTTAGTGAAAGCATGAACAAATGTTAGAAATATCACATATAATATATTGGCATTTTCATTAACATAGTAGGCTTTCTTATTGAATCTTTTGAACTTTTGTTTTGTTCATTTTTCCAAACACCTAGTTGCTATATGACCAATCTTTCCACATCTAAAACATTTAAGAGGTAACATATCTTTGTATTTGCCAGTACCTTTCTTCAGCTTCCTTGTGAAATTTATTTCTAGCTCATCAGAACTTTCATTGTAATGCTCATCCTCTTTTTTTGTGGCTTTAATGGCGGTTTCAGATTTCTCCTCTTTTCCAAATTTTCTTATCTCAAAAGCAGACAAAGTGCCAAATAGCTGTTCTCTAGTAAACTTCTTCGGATCATAGACTTCCTCAATTGCAAAGATCTTGTCGCTGTAACTATCTTGTAGGGTCATCAAAATTTTCTCCATAATATCTTCATCTGTCAATGCACCTCCTTGATTTTTGACTTTATTCATAACACTGTCAACTCTTTGAAAATAGCTTGCAATGTCTTCACCTTCTTCCATTCTCAGATTTTCATATCTACGCTTAGCAGTCAACTTCTTTGACAATTTAACTCTATCATTTCCTTCATATATCTCTATTAGCTTTTCCCACTTCAGAAGCAGTGTTCAATGAAATAGCTTTTGTCAACTCAGTTTTTGATAAAACACTAAATATAGCATACCTCGCCTTTCATTCTCTTCATGAGCTGAAATCTCATCTGCAGTAGTAGGTCCATTCGCCGGTGCAACATATTTTGTTTCAACTTTCCAAGTAGTATAGCTTAGGGAATTCAGGTAACCTCGCATCTGTACTTTCCAGAAACTATAGTTGGATCCATCAAACATAGAAATAGACAATTTGTGCACCATCGAATCTACCTCAAGTGGTTAAGCTCTCCTCCAAGGAACCAAAGCTCTAATACCATTTGTAGAACAATCCCGAATAATTGAGAGGGGGGTGGATCAATTATCATAAAACAATTTTCATTAACTTAATCAATTCGGAGCAAACTTAATTCAATTAGATAAACATAACGGATATAAAAAACACAAAGGAAGACCAAACACAATGAACACCAGATTTATGTGGAAATCCCAAGATGGAAAAAACCATGGAGAAACTAATTCTCATGAAAAAGAACACAGGTTAAGATGATTTTGTATAAAGGCTCACTGCAGGTAAGGCTCACTGCTGGTCGGGCTAATTGCCCTAAATACATAAACCAACTATCACAACTGAAACTCGACTAATTGCTGAAACAAGAAATAATGAGAAACAATTCCACCATTGAAATATTTCACACCAACTACAACATTGAAGAATAATCTACTATCACCGGTTGCACACAGTCACACAAAGATGTCTGAATATCTTCACTTCAAGTTCGCATCACTCGCTTACGCATACATCTCCATTGAAAAAAAATTGTCGTCTATATATACTGTTCCATGCTTCCATATTCATCCATGTTGGCCAAGCACAATATTATGTATCATTTTACAAGTCGGCCACATACAATTTGAAATAGGTCGTATCAAGACATTCCTGCGGTGGAAGGAATGAAACGTAGACCACACTGAAATCTCCTTGCTCAATGCAACATGTTATCACATCATCCGAAGCCAAAGAATATGATCTATACATTACAATGCATATTATGTTGCCGAACCATAAATACCGATAACAAGATTGGACCGGACCCAAAAGAAGGTATCTCAATACGTTACAACATGAATGGGACCAGGACAAATCATGGCCGAAGATCAAACATTATAGCACATCATTCGGAGCACGCTAATTCCGGATCACCAAAACCAAATAGAACCACAACCAAATATGTTGACATCAATGACAACCATTAATGACACCAGCAATAATCAAGATCACATTCCAACATTCCTTACATGGCGCCTGGCTTTCCTTCAGCTTTTATCTATCTATTCATTCCTAAAGAATCTTGTACTCATTCTTCCGACGTCTTTTGCCTGTACAACTGTATACACTTTTATAACAATTTATTTACATGCCACTCAAAAACATGGATTTTAGTATTGAATACAGACATTTCCTTGCCCAATTTTGAATCAGAAGACATCGTCTCTTGAAAATCTCAGTGCCTGCTGACTGTTCATCCACACAAACATGTTTTTTGCATGTATTGCTACACATATTCTTCTGCCAAGGTCTTTATCAGAGACAATCCATTTGTATATGCAGCACACTGTATGTTACACCTCTTAATATCTGGATTTTCAATTATTATTGCCAGACTCCTGGTGCAACTCAAATGAATCTTTTGAATACGACCTTCCGTCAGCATTGCTCTCTTTTGAAAACAACTTCAGAGATTTTCCTTTTATACAACTGTCCTCAAGACTATGGTAGAAGGGAAAGAATCAATGTTTCTTAAGAATTGCCCAGACACAGGCTTGGGAAGATTTCCTTGATACCCAATATGGGAATTCAAGATAAAAGTATTGCACTATGGATAAAAATAGTGGTTACACAATACTAGCCACAATAGCTAAATGAGCAGCTTCTAAAAGAAATGTTATATTGTTGTCTATTGTTTGCAATGACTCATGTTACACATGGAATATGTATAACCTCACTACATGAATGAGAAGATTTACAAAGAAACAAACCTTTAATAATATGCCATGATTCCTCACATTATGCATGGAATATGTATAAGCTCACATGACACAACCAATTAACTTGAAGCTTTATCTTCACAATCTATGTTACCCTTCATTCTCCCTTAATAACTTAATTCACATGTTTTATTTACGTGACAATCAAACCCAAATCTAATTGTTACATTGATTAATAGCTACCCTATGTGAACCACACATTAGATTCCATAAACTCCCCAAAATATGATATTCTTACAGTCCTGGCTGTTTCAAACAAATTATTGTTGAACTTAATTATCCTAATTGGAGACAAATCTCTGAAGTCCAATTCAAACATGTTTCTGTAAGATGTACTATATATGTGGATGAGATGCTTCTGTGCCATTTATGCCTTTTCTGGGTTACCTCACTGCAGAACTAAAGATGTATTTTTTCCTTTTTTGTTCAATTATGTAGATTATGACATAAATGCTCTTTCATAGTTGACTTTATTGATTGGTCCCATCTCTTTGCTATGGGCAGCTTTGCAATCACTTGTAATGAGAAGGTGACAAGAACTGTACGACAGTTTTCCCCACATCTAGCTGCAAAATTGCGGCCACCAGTCACGTAAGTCATATCATTTGTTTTAGAATTATGCTTGGGAATTCACACAGACAATCCTCATATATTCTAATTGAAATTGATTGCAGACCTGTCATCCGAGGACGTTCGGTTAGGAGAACAAGGATGATTCATATTTGTGGTAGACCCCGTTGGATGTTTGTTTTATTGTTTTCAGCAGGTAGGAACACCTACACATTTTCTCCCAGTTTGCATGGTCTTGTGAACAATACTTTTTGTTATCTAAAAAGGTTGTTCTTTAGGGTTTCTGGGTTCTTATTTTTAGTCAGTTGCAGATTTCCTAAAGAGTCTCAAGTTGACCTTTTCTCATTGTTTGTTTGTTTAGTGTGAAATCTGATATCTGATAATATTTTGTACAGCCAGCACTTTACTGTGGTTTCTATCATGTGGTATCCTAACAGTTCTCTGGGCACTACTAATAGGCCTGCTGTGTAAGCCTCTGAAACCTCAGTATGGTAATTGGAAAAGCTTACTTATAGTTTTCTTGTTATGTATTTTTTGACTTTGGAACATTTTATGACAGCAACACTTCTCCATGCAAGCTTCCGTACACCGAATCTCAAAGCACGGCTGAATACCTTCCGTGAAGAATTCCGTGCAGTGTGGCGGAACTATAGCGATTTTTGAGGGAATCAAGGAACACTAGACCGACAAGTTTAGTTATTGTGAGTATATTATAAATTTGCACTCCATTTTATGCTAAGGGAGGCACACCAATTTGTTTTTATTTTTGTAATTTATGTATTTGTCTGTGTGCATGTGCACATGTGTTCCATCTTTGTTTGATATTGTAGAGTTGTTGTAACATCTACAGTAAATTTGTTAGTATCTTTTGTGTTTCATGTGGCATATTACTTTTAAGTTTATATCAATATCAATCTATGTAGGTTGTTTACTGTAGGCTCATTAGAAATTAGAAATTTTTTTGAGATCTTTTTTTTTCGTGTTGGGTTCACATGCCAAAGCAATTAAGAGTTTCATTTTAGAATACTAATGATTATGTGAATTCTCATCAGAAGCCTTTTTCCCCTCCTGTAGGCTGTTTATTAAGTGAGTAGGGATTTTAATGTGCAATGGACAGTGATTAACATGATATCAACTAGAAAAGCCAGTCTGAAGCGACATTTTTCTTAACTGTTGTTTTTATATTGACTGGAAAATCTAGCCTGAAACTACTTCTCTGCATCTGGTTTAGTTTGGCATTGACAAGAAACCATAGCCTGAAAAAATTTACTGCTACTATAGGAGTTACGGATTTATTACCACCTCATCTGAACTGGTGAATGTTTTGACATGTCAATAATATATTTTGTTTAAAAGGAAGAAAATGAATCTTGCAGGTTGATTAAATGTCACAGTGAAATAGTGCTTGAGTGGTTAGCTGTTAGAAAGAATATGTCATATTGATGGTCATAGCCTATGTTCTAGGGAGTCTCGAGACATGGGGATGGGGGACAGCAGGCACAGATTTCAGGGACATGGGAACCAAAGGCTAAGCTTTGGGTATGGCAAGGGGATGGCTCTGCAAACATATATGATACTTACAAAAATATTTATAAAAAATATTTAAGGTAAATGTATAAAATGTAAAAAATGTCAAAATATCCATATATGTATAATATATCTAAAATGATAAGAACATTCAGAAATACAATTGGCCCAATGCTTCAAATCATCACTCCACTCTAAATTCTTCATCACTTGAACTACTAGAATCCTAAAGCTCAATATCCTCTAATGCAATGCCAACCCACCCTGTTTGTGCTACATCTTCATCAACTTGTGTTGGCTCTTGTGGCTCTACATCCCACTAGGTTGCTGTACTCTCCTTGTACATAAGTGTGTTGTGGTCAATGAGATGCAAGGGAGCTTCTCCACTCTCGTAGAGGTGAGTCGGTTTCTCTTAATGGAGTGGGTAGTAGAAGAACTAGAAACCTATCACAATATTCAAATGACTAGTGTGGCAGTCAAAGAACTAGACACATGCATAATCCACCATGAAACTGGATCCTCTTGAGCCATAGTTCCTCTCAGTAGTAGAAGAACTAGAAACCTATCACAATATTCAAATGACTAGTGTGGCAGTCAAAGAACTAGACACATGCATAATCCACCATAAAACTGGATCCTCTTGAGCCATAGTCTCCTATTCCAGCTTGGCCTCTTTTGAATGCCGTGTAAGAGTGGCAAATTTTATCCACTTAGTATGAATGATGTTTGCTTGTGTAGAATCGTACATCTTTTGAATAACCTTTGTGAACCCTAACTCTACGTCAACATCTTGTCTAGGAATAATGCTGCCTATGCTTTGCACATAACACTTTAGGTTCAAACGCATAGTTAGCCGTGTTGAAGGGTGTGTTAAGCTTCTCCGATCGGCACTGAATGATTAGCTGAATGTGCTCATTCTAGAATGCTAATGTGGGGTCTTTCTTTTCCATTGTGGCCTTCATTTGCTCAAGCATATTGTCAGTGCACTTGTACACCTCTCCAAGGTTAGGTGCATTTGCCTCCCTATACCTAGGAACTCTAAAAATAAGATATGGGTTTATAATCATCAAAGGATTTAGTTTCATCCTTCTTCGGGATTAAAGCAATTAAGGTGTTGTTGAAGTCCTTTAGAGCATAGCTGTCCCATCTTGATTCCTCCACCATAGTTAGTAGCTCTTTTTAAAAAGGTACCAGAATCTCTGAAAAAAGATGGCGGGGAAACCATTAGGCTCTGGGCTTTATCTCCATCCAAAGAGAATAATGCTTTTTTGACTTCCTTTAAAGACACCGGTTCTGAAGCATCTTGTTGTGGTTCTCTAAAACCAAATTGACGATAGCATTTAGAATTTCTTCATTTAAGTTTAGATTGTTATTATCTTCCATTGATAAAGGGCTATAAAATAAGAAACTGATTCCTTGTTTATTTCTGAAATATCCTAAGTCCATTGTCCATTGGCACCCTTTAGAGAAGTAATTTTATTTATAGACCTTCTGGCTTTCAGGGAATTATGAATTTTTTTTGTGTTGCGATCACACTCCTTCAGCTAGTGTTCTTTGAACTTTTGCCTCCAAAATCTCTCTTCCTGAGCTAGAATTTCAGAGTATTGAGATTGAAGAGCCTTTTGTGCCAAAAAATCTACCTCTTCCATACCATCCCTAATAACTTTTTCATTGAGAGCCTCCAACTATTGTTCTAGATTCCTCTTTTCTACAAGCATATCTTTAAAATGTGTTTTGTTCCATTCTTTTAGATTGGATTTAGTGTATTGGAGTCTTTTGAAGAAATTAAAAGCTTTCTTACCTTCCCACTGCGGTGCATTTGACCACCACACCAATATCAATTCCGGAAAGCCATCTTCTCTGAACCACAATTTCTCGAACTTGAATGGGCATCTAAGAGGCAGAGTCCAGTTGTAACATCAATGAAATGGGGAAGTGGTCTGACCCCGTAAAGGGGAGAATATGAGATTCAAAAACCAGAGGTAGAGATGCCCAATTTCCAGCCAAGAAAAAAAGATCTAGCTTTTCTGCTATATTAAAGAAACCCTGATGCCGATTTGTCCAGGTAAAGGATCCAGTAGAGGCTTTAACTTTCCAGAGACTGTTGTCAGTAACAAAAGCTTGAAAACATTTCTGAATACTTCCCAGTGAGCCTTTGCCCTTCCTTTCTTGTCTGCTAGTTCCAAGGTTGCATTAAATTCACCACCAATGATGAACACCATCTGCTCATTACTGTGGATCAACTCCGTAATTCTATTCCATACTAATTTCTTCTCCTTGGAATCTGTGGGTCCATATATATTCACCATAAAATAATCAACTTGCATAGTAATGGGCTGAAATCTAGCCTTTTGCAATGTTTGTCATGGGAAACTATTCCCAATATGACTGTTCTGAGGTTCCACAGAATTCTTAAATCACCTAAGGCCTCTACTGCCTCCACGAACTCTCCAATCCAAAGCTTCAAAGATCTGAGGATCTTTTGGCCTTCCTCTTGATTAACTTTAGTTTCCTGAAAAAAACAAACATCTGGCCTTCTTTTATCAAGACACTACTTGATCAAACGTCTCTTGTTAGGGGCATTGCAGCCCCCAACATTCCATGATCAGATTTTCATTATTGTCTAGGAAGGATAAATTCCTTCCTAGACCTCAATTTACTTTGACCCCAAGTAAGCTTGGAATCAACAACCTTATGTGTATCCAGGATTTTTAGAGGGGGAGACATGAATGCCCTGGAAAGGCAGAGGATGCCCATCTTCTTCCTGAGGCGAGCTGCAGACCTTGTCCAAAGAGCGCAATGGTGTCTCCACTCCTCCCTTCGGAGATCCCGGACAGGGAAGTTGAGGGAAACTTGCTTGATGCTGGTCTTCATAAACTGACACTATCACTCTAGATTCCCTTCAAGGCATATTGGTCTTAGCCGCTTCATTCTTTAAATTCACATCCTGCTGAGGGTCAATACTGTAAACCGTGTCTGCCCAAATCAAGAATAACTCATTTCCCTTATTCAAAACGTCTTCATTTTCAGATATGAGTGTCTGGTTTTCAACCGCTGAAGTTGTTGCTAACCCAAAAACCACCACATCTAATAAAATTATTGGGTTTCTGTTATTGCCATTTGTCCACCTGTTGTGAGGTTTTCACACCATCACCCCATTTCTTGGGGACCCCCCTCTTTGAACTTGCCTTGGTACCGCTTCTCTGGGTTGAGATTGAGAATCTGAGAGAGATGGTTTTGGACTCCAAGTCTAATTGATTCCCCCTTTTTTCTTGGTGATTATGATGGAGATTTTGAACGTAAATGATAATGATTTGCAAGATCGAAATTTTGGCTAAGTCTGGTAATTTTCTGAGAATGGCTATTTTGCAAATCCAAATTAAAGATTTTGATAAATGGATTGATTTTGTGATGATGGCTAAAATTCTGGAAATTTCAAGCTTCAGTGTGAAAATTGGATTTTCTAAATTGGAATTTTGGTCTTCCAACTTTGGCATTTTCGGCCAGTAGGCTCTTGCAAGTTTGATTTTCAGCAAGCCCATCCATGCAAATTTAATTCTTGGCGTGGTAGTTCATACAAGTTGCAATCTTGGCATGGTGATTATGTCGTTTTTTTGCCATGATGGCTATGACATGATTTTGGGAGTTGGAATTTTAACTTGCAATTTTGGGAATCAAAGTCGAGCTTTAAATGTGAAATCAATCTTGGCTGGGATTTTGGAAATTAATTTTGAAATTTTGCCGAAGTTTTAATTTCTAGCATGGTGGTTTCATGCAAGTTTTCATTTTAGGCTAGCTAGTCCTTACACAGTTGTATTTTCAGCGAGCTCACCCTTAACACATTTTCGACATCATGACCACCTCACCTCTAATTTTGGGTGGCCAATTTGGTGCAAAATTTCAATTTGGAGACGATGGTTGTGTTAAATTTGACATGGCTTGGGTGGTGAAAATTTTGAAAATAATGATTTTGGCTAAGGCATTTTAATTATTTTGATCTTACAAGGCAAATCTGGAAATAAAGTTGAAAATTGAAATTGTGTTTTAAATTTGGGAAGGTGCTTGGTGCAAGATAAATTTCTAGCAGGCCAACCCATACAAGTTTTAATTTCTGGCAGGCCAACCCATACAAATTTTCATTTCCGGCGAGGTGATTGATACAAGTTTTAAATCTTGGCAAGGCAGCTACTACATCAACTTTGATTCTTGGCAGGGTGGTTCTAACAAATCCTATTTTTGGCAAGCCAACCTTGACATCATTTTATTTTTTTCAACTTGCTGATTATAACGTGCTTTCACTCCTTGGAAGATTTCGATTTTTGTGCCAAAATGGAATCCACAAGCTAGACGTGTTTTTAAGCACCAGACCTTTGTTAATTTCAATGCAAATTCGGGCCCTCTTGCTTTGGAAATTTCGATTTAATTTAGAGCCTCTCCATGTATTAATTTCGAAATTAATTATGGGGCCATGATGTAATAATTTCAATTTGAATTTTGGGGCCCCATGATGTGATAAATTCGATGCGAATTTAGAGCCTACATGTTGGTTAAAATCGATGCAATTTTAAGACCCATGCTTGGCAATTTCAAAATTAATAAAGGGCGTACATGCTTGCAATTTAAATCTCAAATCCCCAAGTTGGCCCTATTATCAAGGTGGCTGAGATCTTGATATTTATTTTAATCCAAGGGTGGCGATTTAATGTAATATCTTTTATCCCTCCCTTGCAAGTCGTCCCTCTTTGGGCATTTGAGTTGGGTATTTAAGTAGCATTTGGCATCATTTCAAACACAAAACAAGAGCAATTTTTCTCTGATTGTCTTGCAGGTCCAAATTTTCCAGCTTGGGGCGATTTTAATTTGGTGAGGAAGACTCCTTTTGGCAGCGATTTATGCCCTAGGGTCTAAAATTTCATTTTCAGATTGGGGTGACTTCTTCCTAGGGCATTTGCAGCCCCTTTTCATAGCAATTTCCATGTTGCATTTGCAAAAATCAGTGATAGAAGGCAGCGACCAGAATTTGGCATCATCTCAAGCCCTCATTCCATGAAAATCCTATGCTAGGGCATCCGAATTTGAGTATTTCAATTGCAGATCTGAGACTGGAGATGGCGAATTTTCACCAGCAAGAGAGAGGTTTGATGTGATGCGCAACTTTTCCAACCAAGCAAGGTATTGGCGATCCATTTTCAGACCCTAAGCTACCACGAATTTCCTTGGAGGCCGAATTTGCATGCTTAAGTTTCAGATCAGAATTCAAGAGTTGGCGAATTAGTCATTTTGGGGAGCAATCAAGAGCAATTTTGTGTCCTATCAGCATTGTCAAATCGATTGGAGTGCTGCAAGTAGTTTTTTTCCAACTTGCAAGGTAAGAATTTGGTGATTTGCCATGGATGTGAGGAGGTATTGCCATTGTTTACATGCAGACTTGGATTATATTTTGCATCATCATGGGCAGATCTGGGCATGTTCAGCATTGTAAGGATTTGAAATTTTATATAATTTGGTATTGAGGAGGGTCCTCCATTGATCGAAGTTCCTTGGTCTCTTGTTGCTTTCCTAATGTAGTGTTGTTGCTTTCAATTCCTAATTGACTAATCAAACTAAGTAACACTCACTAATACAACTAAGTTAACAATCAAATGCAAACTTAAGTTAACTAGTTGGCAAGGGTAAGTGAACATCAGTTTGACAATTAATGCTAATGGTAATCAATCAACAACTCATGGCAAATTTCGAACTTAGGTAATTAGAAGGCTAAAATTGACAATCTAAGTTGGAATCAATCTAAGATTTAAGTGATCAAGTTAATCGAACTCAACAACATGGCAATCTTAACTCAATTGACTTAATCAAATCTTCAAGTTTTAATTGGCAATATCTTATCTCAATCAAGTGTAGTGATTCAAGCTTTGTGGTTTTTGTAGCAAGGAGCATGGCTGATTCTGCCTCTTCTAAGGGACAACGATTGGCTCAACTCAAGAAAGATACGAAGGATATGATGCCTAAGTTTCTCTTTACATCCAAAAACAAGAAGGTTGGGGATACCAACCTAGGGCCGGTGAGCTTTGTACAGATGAAGGATAACTTGACAAGAGGTAATCCCTGAAGGCTTGCTAGGAGGATGTTTCGAAATGGAATCATACAAGCAACTGTTTTCCCTCCTACCTTTCCATGTCCGGAGTTAATATTGGAATGTGCAACTCACTATGACTACCAATCCAAATTAGTTTGTTATGGCGAAGACAAGAGGGTACTTGCTAATCTAAGTGACCAAGCCATTGAAGAAGTATTCCATATTTCACACCATAAGACTGACACTTTCATGACAGAGGATCAAGCAACAAAGCATTTCAAGGACAACGTTGATCACTATTTGGCCCTCTTATGTAAGGAATGGCTGAGGGAACCAAGGAAGCCACATTTAAGATTGCCTAAGTTCACAAGATCGGATTTAAAGAGGAGTATGACGATCTCATCCTGATGCTAGGCAGAGTCATGGGTTTTCCACAAGCTGCATTACTCGAACCATGGATGTACTACTTTATTGAGAATATAGCAAGTGGAGAGGTAATGTTTGATTGGGGACAGATCATAAGTGAGAATTTGGATCTCCAACTGAGATTGGTGCAAGACTCTAAGACATACTACATGGGATCCTACCTTTTTTATATGATAGCAGACTTGTACCAGGCGAAGTAGGGAAGGAGGCAGGACAATATGTGGTGCATGAGTGCTACCCACAGCTCCATCTGCACAACACCAAACACTTCAGTATATTTTATGATGCCTTTGCCATGAAGACAGTAAGAACATTACAAGAGGCTCCTCAAAAGTTGCTCACTCCCAATGCAGAGAAGTTGATAAAGAAGTATGGTTGTTGGTACATTCAATTTCAGAGATTCACCTATATCAGGATTGCAGGAAGTACATGTTGTCCGAAGAAGCTTCCAAGGTACCCACCAGACAGATTGCTAGTGTTGGAAGTAGCTAGGCAGCTTTGCCACTTTGACAAGATTCAAAAACAAAAGAACAAGACAGCGGTTGTGTTTCCACTTCAAGTAGGAGCGGATAGTTGCCACAATCCTACTGCTATGGCATTAGCGGAAGAAGAGTTAGAATTTTATGCCTTGGCACTATGAGGGAAGGCAAAGCTTCGATCCCAACAAGCAAATCAAGACAACTTATGGAAGTACATACTTACATAGTCACCATATTGAACATTATTGGGCTAATGTGGCTGATGATTTTGAAGTGAGGAAAAGAGCCTTCTCTTGACTTACGGTGGATTTGATGTGGAACTCGACATTCCAGACCAGCTGGAGGATGATAAAAGGACATTAAGGGCAAAATTCGAATCAGTAAAGAGACATGAGTTGGAGTCTATAGAGTGGGATAGCGATCAAGATCTTCCCTTGGAGGCAATAATGAAGCCAGTGGATTTATACACCATGGATTGGTTAGATAGGAGGATGGTTTGATTGCAGGCAGGGGGTGCCTCTTTTACATATGAAAAGATGAAGTTAATAGAAGAGGTTCCAGAAGAATCTTCTAGAACACATACCGATGTTGGCGACAGGCAGGCACTGGCAAGTAACAGAAAGAGGAAGGAGGTGGAGAGTACAAAAGGGAAAGAGAAAGAATATGATGAACCACCAACAAAAAAGTAGAACTTGAATGTTGTACCATCCAGAGAGAGTGCCACTTCAGTTCAGAACGAAATTGCTAGAGATATGGAAGAGGAAGCTTCACTCGAAGTAAGTTCGAAATCATCTAGGGGTTACAGCTATAGTTTAGATTACTCTCCACTTACCCAGAATCAGATAGCTAGAGGTTCTTCTGCCCCAGAGAATAGAGAAGTTGAAACAATTGATGTAGATGCCCTATCAGTAGATGTTGTAAGTCAAGCGCCAAAGAGGATGATGAGGCTCTACCTATGGCAGATGAACCAAATTTGGAAGTAGGAAGGTGTACAACGCCAGCATGGTTGAGAGAGCTCCTCAAGCCTAGGGGGGAGGTTGCACCTGTACGACTAATTGAGACTATTGAAGAGATTGTAGATGAAGAAGTAATTGAGAAAGAGAGTCAGCCTGCGGGGACTATGACAGATTATCAGAGGTGATTCAGGCACTCGCAAGGTTCAAATTGCTATTCCCAAAGTAAACAAAGCAGTTAATGTTATCCAGGCCCATGAGTATGAGATAGTTGAGCATGAGCTGGGAACTACCACGAAAGAGATAGACTGTGAGGAACTCCACGAAGGCATTCATGCTCTCAAAGAGAAGTTAGAGAAAGAAATTGAAGAAAAGAACAAGTATAAAGAGGAAAATTAGAGATTGAAGGCTTACTACAGGGATGCTTGCAGACCAATCCAGTAGATAGATCATACAGTCATGTCACCACTTGCATTGGGGCAAGGAGATACTAATGATATGGAGAACGCAAGGGTCACTCTATAGGAGACTAGATCTTGGGTTGACAAGATTATTCAGGCGGGATTGGCTTTCTTGCCAGAACTTGTGGAACAGTTTCAAGCATTTGTAGCTCTCAGAGCCAGGTTCTATGCCTTCAATGACATTTGGAGGGATTTCCTTCCAGTCAAGGACAAGACTATTCCCCAGCTGTAGGCTATGATTGACAATCCAGAGAGATTGTTGGAAAGGAATAAAGTGATTAAGGCAGGTGAGAAGGACATCCTTGAGACATGGTATTTTGCCTTACTCCACAGACTGGAGGTGTTGGAGGGAGTCTTGAATGAGATCACTCATCTTGGCTTCGTTGTTCACAACAGGATATCAAGTACTTTAAGTGCAACAAGGGTTGCCTTTAACATTGAGGACATCAAAGAGGACAGCGTGGATACAAATGCTTTAACTGAGAGATTGAGATCTTTTGGAGGAGCTATTATCATAGAAGAACATTTGGGGGCTCTTTCATCTCTCAAGTTTCTCATGAATTTCACTATGGATGGCTTAGATGAACAGGAAAAGACACTTGCTACAACGGAGAAGGAGATGGATGCAGCTGAGAGGAGAATTCGATACACCCTTCCCCTTCTTTGGATGAAGTCAACAGTATGTTTTCCAAGTTCCTTGATTTGGCCAGAAAGACGAAAGACAAAGGAAAGACTATCTTAGAAGATCACTTCATGTAAGCCCATGTGGCTATTTTCTTTCATGTTTGAGTTTGGGTAGGTGTCTGATTCTGATTGGCTAACCATTTGGCGCCATTTCATTGGTTGTCATCTTTGTAATTTTACTATTGGTCCTTTGGTTGAGGTGTCCTCTTCTCATTGACCGATAGGGTGGCAACCCTAATCAGGGTTTATGGGATGTAATTTGGACCATTGATTCTGATTTAATCTTGGCCGTTCATTGTACTTCAGCCTCCTATATAAGGCCATTTGCTCTCATTTGTGAAGTTGGTTGGAAAAATTTGTTGCTAATATAATGCCAAAATTGCTCTACTTATCATTGTTGTGTTTTGCATGGTGATTAGGTTTGATCAACTTTGTGTTATTGCATGGTGCTCTTCTTCCATAATTAAGAGAGGATTTTCATTTCAAGTTGTTAAAGTAAGAGTAGAGATAGATTGTAGATTGCATGAAAGTATTGGTGGATGTTCGATTCGCTTGACTCAAGTATACTAGGCCACTAGCCTCCTTGCTGATTGTAAGGAAGCCTTGTGTGGTAAGCTAGTCATTGCACTTAAGTTCAATTGGCATTGGATCTTTAGTTTGTACTTCCAAGTTGGATTAAGGAGAGGGTGTTGATATGAAAACTATTTGAGATCCTTTGAAGCTTTGCACTAGGTGGAGTCAAGGTCGCAGACAAGCCTCCATTTAGTAGAGTCCTAGTCTATCCGCTAATCCTTCCATTCATAGTTAGAGGTAGAAGTAGTTTAAGGGAGTTGAGAAGTGACGTCAAGAGAGATATTTGCGTATACATTGCAAAGCTAAGAGTGATTACCATTTGAGAAAATAGTGTATGTCCCCTAAAGTGATTAACCAACAAATCACATCATTTCAACTGAGCTAGATATCCACTAGTTATAGGAACCTTGGAGTCATTCCTTGATCTCAAATTGCAAAGCTTAGCATGGGAGATGACTTTGTTCAAGAGAGGGTTTGATGTTCTATGTTTCACCTCGAAGCATTGAGTGTTTAACCCTGCATGTTGTGTAAGTGGAACAAAACTTGCATCAACACCACCCATCTAATAAAATGTCGTAACCCTTTTTCTGCAATACTGTTCTTTTTTCTTCTACTATTAGCCATGTAATTTTATGGGCCATGAAAATCATGTGGAGTGAATGTCTTAAAGACTTAAACCATGCACTGGTAATGGTTTTATGCATTTACCAATGCATCTCAATATTGGCTGCTCGTGACATTAAATGTTATGATTCTATATTACAAAAGGTTTGCAGTCACTGTCACTTTATTACTAAAGATTTGCAGTCACCATACTCACTTCATTGTGCTTTTCTTCGTTCGAAAGTATTATCTAGCGAATGTTGTGCACTTGGAAAAATGTGAGGAATGAATAAATAAGGTGGGTAGTTTAGACAGTTTGAACTCTCCTTTATGTGAGTGGAGGAATACTGAACCTGCAATTCAAGAAGAGAATCTCTAGATGAATCAGGGGTGGCTGCAAAACACATCACTGATGCTGCTTTCTTGTCCTTTTCCCTTTCAATTTCCTTCTCATAGCTAGAAAGTAGGGCATTCATTTTTCTTTTCACTTCTTCCTCCCCATGGCTACACAGCTGGAGATCTTAGCCAGCGATTTGAGCAAGTTGACATTTCAATGGATTGATAACTCCTCTTATATCAAATCCACTATAATTGCAGTTCATCTTGCCCTTGATCACAATCGGTGTGCTATGCTTCCATGCAGGGTTGTGCTGCTGACGCCTTCTAGACATAAAAATAAATAAAAATCAGCGGTGTAACAGCAGGGTTTTCATTCTTTTGATTTTGAAATTTGGAAAGAGAAGAAAACGAAGACCTGTCCAATGTGTTTCAATTGTTGATAAATTTTTTAAATCGCAGTGATTGTCAGTCGACAATCAATTCACACCACTGAGATTGTAATCATTCAAAATTAAAATGAAATAAACACAAATGTCAGGGTTTTGTCAATGGTCTGTGATTTTTTTGTTTGTTAGGCAAGTCTGCAGGGAAAACTTGCCAGCTAACTCTTACATTTCTTTTAGGATGGGTGTACAGGTCATCTGTGTGAATCACCTGGGCTGCATAATTTCTTATGAGTTTGGCAAGAATATGCTTAAAACTAACTTGTAAAGTATTTATGGTCATATTAATACAATTAATTTTGAGGAAATGTTGTTGCAGTTTCTAGATGCATGTTGCAGCTTGAAACTGAGGGATTAGTGTTCACTAGTTTAAACATACAAATTAGTAATCATTTCCAATCCCTACATTCATTGGAGAATAACCAATTAGACCCAACTTCAGTCCCTTAGGAGAGCTGGATGCTGTGGTTGATTGTTTTTTTTTTGCGATTGATGTGTATGTTGAAGACAAGAAATGATGCAAGAACTAGGCAAAGTGCTAGGAAATCAACAAGGATCAGCATAAACAGAGATACACAAATGAAAATCATAATGTAAGCTCAGATCTAGCAATGAGATGCAGAAAAAAACCTGTCACTGAATTTAAGCCTGAAAGCGCTGGTCTATGGGGCAAGGGGCGTTAGACCTGAAAGTCTCTTTGTCAGCTTTAATGTTCAGATTCCAGATCAGGATGCTCGGTAGATCATTCTCCTAGCTAAAAAGTGTTGGCCTATGGAGTGATGCTCCTTAGAACAAGGGTTTTCACCTGTTCAAATTTGGAACTGTGTGTCTCAGTCTGCTCTCCGCGATTTTGCAACTTTTGGCTGTCGGATTTGTGACCTGCACACATAAAAGAGGGGAGAAGT
Organism: Thuja plicata; assembly: GCA_018584345.1. Taxonomy (NCBI): domain Eukaryota; kingdom Viridiplantae; phylum Streptophyta; class Pinopsida; order Cupressales; family Cupressaceae; genus Thuja; species Thuja plicata. The sequence goes on along the minus strand of MU227688.1, from coordinate 256,601 downwards.
GTTGTGTTGTATAGGGGCTTGCCTAAGTCAAACCTCTGGTACGCTCTAGAGCTCTAATGATTAGAAAAGAGAGCTTACCCTTGGCAGGGTAGAGGCCGAAAACCTTCAGGAAATGCTGAATTGAAATGATATTACCTTAAACTTGATAATGGTGGTGATACAATGCTCTTTTGATAAGACCACAAGAGTTGGTGCAATAACATGACATGTCAAGACATAAAAGACTAAATCTTGAAAACACACTTGTAAGTAGATTGCTGCTCCATAATGCTCAGATTTGGAGAAATTCGCTCATAATACTTGCTCTAGAAAGTGGTCTCAATAATGCTTGATGTGTTAGGATGAAAATGAATTAGGAATGATGCTGTTGTATAGGATTCTCAAGGTATTTCCTATTTTAGGCCGACTTCATATCAAAATAATAGGATCAGATTACAAATGGCAGGAATCGACACTACAACATGTTTGAATTAGTTTTCTTGATTTGTCAATGTAATTTAGTTTTCTTGATTTGTCATTGTATGAGGAAGAAAACTTGAATGATCTTTGCTCAATGTTTTTCAACAGGGCTAAATATCAGCTTTAGAGGAATGATCTTTAATCTTTTTTACCCAGCGCTCAATATCAGCTGCAGTCCCACTGAAATTGAAATATATGGTCACAAGGGCTCAATGTTTTCCAGATGGAAAGTGCAGCAATTGCATAGATCTTAAGATCTCTCATAAGCGAATCTTGTAATACTATTGTAAACAAAATTTGAATGGGATATGCAGTTCTAGCTTTTGCTTTCATTTCTAGTGTTTTAATTAATCACTTGAAACCAGATGGAGCAATCCTGGTTTATGGCCCCGCAAGCAGATTGTAAATTGAATACTCAAATTTACAAGTAGCACTACTTTTATAAGCCTTGGGCAAGGGTTTTGAGGTTATTGATCTTAGCATTTAAAATAGTAGTATTGTTCTGCTTTCTGCATTTGATGTTGGTAAATCTATTATACCATTTACAATGTATATTTTCTGACCCTGACTTATTTTCAAAAAGAGTATATTTTATTGTACATGAATTTGGTGGTAATATCTGCCTTTAACTGGTGTTAACGCGTGGAGAAATTATGCTAATGTTTTGAAGTGCACTATTAATCAGCAGTTTATGCCTGCTTGAGGTTTTCTTTTTCCAAATTTTGAACTCCAGAAAAGAATCATAGCTCCTACAAAAGTGCTTTGTGGTTGCAGTTTTCAGATGATGCAAGAAAAAATAATCTCAGAATGTATCTCATAATTGTTTCACAACTTTCCAACTTGATTTTTTGAGCTTGGGATTGGAAAAATTGGGTGGTTTACAAATGATCATTTTGTATGAGTTTCCACATGGTATATGGGTATCTGTGGCCTTCCTGGAAGGCCTTTTTATTGGTTTAATCTGAATGTCTATTCTAATGGAAAAATGTGGTCATTACCATCTAGCAAATCTTGTCGGTTCCTTGAGATCACTAGCAATAAACATCTTGTTTACGTGAGACCTAGACCGATTGGAGTATCTGTGTAGTATATTGGGACCAAAACAGCCATGCTTATGATTATTACTTTCAACTGAAAAAATAAACACAGGCATGCCATCAGATCAAAATATTTGGAGTTTCTTGCTTATCATGATTTAATTTGCAATTGGGATTGTTGCATTGTTATCTTCCTACTGAAAAAATGAATAGAGGCATTCTATCAAATCAAAATTTATGGAGGTTCTTGCGTATCATGATTTAATTTGCAATTGGGATTGTTGCATCCTTATCTTCTTTCAAGTATAAAAAACTCCCAAATTATTGAATGAAACATGAAATTCTTTATTGAATTATTGTATGTTTTGTATTTGTTACTGTAAAAATTTGCCTAAAACAATATGCTAAGATCTAGAAGCCCAATGAATAACACAAATAAGAGAGACGAAATGATATGATCAATTAATTGACTGAATTCAATAATGATCAATAATGAATATAATGAATGAATACAATGTAGGCGTGCCTACTTAAATAGGCAAGACAATAAGATTACATGATAAAGAAAAGATAAGCTATCACCTACACAAGGTGGAATCACATATCCACCTAAGATGGATCATCCTCCATTATAGAATGAAGTATGTGCAACATGTGGAGGATGATAATGTGATAAGAGTACTAAAGGTGGATCTCACACAAAGTGAATTGTGATAAATCACCACCTAAAGTGGAGTTTCTACTACACCATGTGCTAAAATAAGATGTAAACTCTTAAGTGTCTCGTGTAATTAAGAATATTTAATTACACCAACACCCCCTATTAAGTGCAACTTAGGGGAATGCATTTAAGCTCATAATGCTAGATGGGTCTTGACTACTAGGCCATGTTAAGCACCCATGCACAATATGTGAGTGCAAGTGTAATTCAATCTCTCATAAAGAGGAGATAGGGAGAAAACCCAGTGCGAAAAAACTCCCCCCCAAAAAGGAAGATGAATACATAAAAGATGAGAGACAAAATCTCATGTGATGAAAAAGTTCCCACCATAAAACAGAATGGAGACGTCAACTGACCCCCCTGATGAAATATCCCACACCCCAAGAGAGTTCACAACTGAAGATACTTGCTCTCAGTGGATGGTTGATGAAGATGTCTGCAATTTGCCCCTGCTATAGGACAATATCTCAAGTCAAGGATGTGCTCTTGTATAAGCTCTATAATGAAGTGCATGTGGACCTCGATGTGTTTGGTCGGATGGGGTTCATCAAAGAGAGAGTAGTAGCACACTGCTTCTTACTCTACCAACAAATGTGGCCCGAACCAAGATAAAAGTTGTAACCTAAAGTGGACTTATAATCACCAAGATCGCTAGCCTAATACGAGTCTGTGAATCCAACTTAGTCTAGTCCAATACCTACTGCATGTGAATCCCATAAGCATGTGTACTCTGTATGTAGTGTAGCATGCGTATGGCTCTTGCATGAAGCTCATGAGGATCTTACATGAAGTGAGAAATCATGCCAACTACAAAGGATATGTCAAGGTGTGTATGTGTCAAGTAGACGAGGTTGCCAACAAGTTGTCTATGCAATGTAGCATCAACAAGTGGTGTGGAACACTTAACCTCAAGCTTGACACTTGAAAGAAAGAGAGTCAGAGCAGGCTTGCAACCAGTCATGTGAAATCAAGCAAGTCAAGAGCATACTTGGGCTAAGAAAGTATCATCCTTAAGAGTTTTTACCACAACTGAATGAGGAAGGAACTCAACTTTATTTCCACCTCCATAGTGAGTCATTTGGTAAATTGAAAGGAGATTGGTGCTTAAATTAGGAACATAAAAACATCTATGAATGCTCCATTTTTGTAATGAACACCCTAGAATGCCCAAAAACCAAACCCACTGCTGATAGGAATTTAGTCAAACAATTTGCGTCTAACACCTTATTTCTCCGTTTAATGTTTTAATCCCCTTATGACTTCCGATAATGAGACATTTGTTTGTTTGTTTATGTTTTGGCATAGATTTGAAAACACACAACATGAACAAGAAGGAAACTACAATGATATGCAAACTGGAAACTGATTACTGCTGGTAAAATATTATCTCAATAAGAATCAAATACATGGCAAGTTATCAACTCACGAATTACTATAGCATTATTGAATAATGTTTCATTCGAATGTTTACAAAATCTGCTGCTACAGTGGCATGAATAGTACTTGTGAATAGTGCTATGAATAGTGTCGCGCTACAGTGGCATGAATAGTGTCGTGCTACAGTAACATGAATAGTGTTGCGCTATAGTATTGCTATAATCTGCCTTCAATCGGTTCAATATCTTCTTGAAATCATTCCCTCAAAATGAAATAAGCATCGGACAAGTAGAGAGGAAGACATGAACGAAACACCCAATCTGCCTGTAGTTGAAAATGCACCCAATCTGCCTGTTAATGAAGTTGATAGCAATAGATTCCAAAGGCCAAACCCCACGGGAATGATGTCTAGAATGTCACAAGAGAGGATAGATGCCCTCTAATGCCAAGAACAGATCTGCAACTCATACACCAATTTCTTCTCATATTCATCATGTCTAATGAAGCCACAAACACTTCCTTTTATTCTTTTTCCAAGAGTCGACTCAACTCTCATGAGCAATGTGGGATAAAAGATGTGCAATATAAAACATATATTAAAATATTCACTTATGTCTCCCTTGGGCACACATCCCCATAAAATAAATATTAAAGTAATGCTTTAATACTTTATAATTAAATTAAATGTTACTTTAATAAAACTTCAGGCATTAAAATGTATTAGCAATCGGACTTCGAATAATGCGAGTGATAGCTCGTCGAGAAGCTCTCACCGAGGAGTATCAAATCCAATCACCAAAATTGGCTTCCACTATGTTCTGCCGACTTACTAAAAATAGTAAGTATGCCTGAAACTGAGTAAATCAACTTCGTTTTGGCCCAAACTGGAAATGACTAGGCCAAAACACTCTAGGATCCCCTTAAACCCT
>MU227688.1:214638-246625 GCA_018584345.1 Thuja plicata | reverse complement strand
AAAATATTATCTCAATAAGAATCAAATACATGGCAAGTTATCAACTCACAAATTACTACAGCATTATTGAATAATGTTTCATTCAAATGTTTACAAAATCTGCTGCTACAGTGGCATGAATAGTACCTGTGAATAGTGCCATGAATAGTGTCACACTACAGTGGTGTGAATAGTGCCGTGTTACAGTAACATGAATAGTGTTGCGCTATAGTACTACTATAATCTGCCTTCAATTAGTTCAATATCTTCTTGAAATCATTCCCTCAAAATGACATAAGCATCGGACAAGTAGAGAGGAAGATATGAATGAAACACCCAATCTGCCTGTAGCTGAAAATGCACCCAATTTGCCTGTTAATGAAGCTGATAGCAATAGATTTCAAAGGCCAAACCCCACGGGAATGACGTCTAGAATGTCACAAGAGAGGATAGACGCCCTCTAATGCCAAGAACGGATCTGCAACTCATACACCAATTTCTTCTCATATTCATCATGTCTAATGAAGCCACAAACGCTTCCTTTTATTCTTTTTCCAAGAGTCGACTTAACTCTCATGAGCAATGTGGGATAAAAGATGTGCAATATAAAACATATATTAAAATATTCACTTATGTCTCCCTTGGGTACACATCCCCATAAAATAAATATTAAAGTAACGCTTTAATACTTTATAATTAAATTAAATGTTACTTTAATAAAACTTGAAGCATTAAAATGTATTAGCAATCGGACTCCGAATAATGCGAGTGATAGCTCGTCGGAAAGCTCTCATCGAGGAGTATCAAATCCAATCACCAAAACTGGCTTCCACTATGTCCTGCCGACTTACTAAAAATTGTAAGTATGTCTGAAACTGAGTAAATCAACTTTGTTTTGGCCCAAACTGGAAATGACTAGGCCAAAACACTCTAGGATCCCCTTAAACCCTTCGTCAGCCCTCGGGACCATGTAGAACAAGGCTAACACACACACACACTTGGTCAGCTGCTAAAGTGGGGACATTACAACTTTCCATTTCAACTTGACCTTTCCCTTCAACTTCCACTTGTGTATTATCTCCTACAAAGATGTGAGGTACCTAAGACGGCTGCAAAGAAGAAAATTGCTCCTTTGAAGAACCCATATGATGAGTGGCACCTAAGTCAAGTATCCATTCCTCCGAAAAACTTGTTGCAACAAATGCTCGCCCTTTCCTTTTTGAAGTGGAAGGTGATGAATCCTTGTCGGAAGCATTTGACGCATTGATTTTGTTATTCTTAGGTAAGTTTTCCAACTCATCAATCCCCTTCTTGTGACAATGATGCTCATCATGATTTGGTTTCTTGCAATATGCACAAAGTAGTCTATCCCTTTTAGAATAATTTCTCTTCTTATTGGAAGAAGAGGAAGAATTGGCTTGTTGTGAGGAGTAAGATTGTGTTGTCTCTAATTGTGATTTGGCCTTCCATTGCTTTTGTTTCTTGTTGGAACCTTTTCCACCTTGGTTCCTTTGATTCCCATTATTATCCACCAATGCCTTAGACTTTGAAGACTTGAGAATCCCCATACTCATCAATTTTGACTGCTCTAACATCAACATTTCTGCAAATGAATTAAATGAAGGTGTAGTGAAGGCACTTCCCAGTCAACTTATGAGTATGATAACTTGAAACAAGCTGCATGGTCTAAAGAAAGCTTGTTCAACATGTTATGAATTAACTGTGCATCCTTCTTGGTAACACCGCAATCCATAAGTTGTGCTCTAAGCTCATTGGCTTTGTGGATATAATCTTGAATTGTGTCAAAGTTCTTAGGATCCAAGTTGAGAAGATCTACCTCAAGTGAGTATCCCTTGTCCTCATCCACTTTACCATACAAATCTTCAAGTTTATCCCAAGCTTCCTTGGCATACTCAAATGTTTTAATGTGAAACAAGAGATCTTGGTGAACACAATTCCTAAAGCCACAACTTTTGATCTTCCAATTTATTTTTGCATTGGCATTAGCATTCGCATTAGGATTAGTGGGTTTTTAATTGTACCATCCACATAAAGATTCAAACTTTTTTCCATTAATTTACTCCATGCATTATCTTTCAATATGACATAGTTTTTGATTAAGGTAAAAACAAGTTTTGAAGGGGCCCCGAAAACCTATACAATATGGCCAAAAAAATATTCAAAGAAGCACTCTAAAACGGTACAAAGCAAGACCACCATGAGGGTTTTGAAACAGGCTCCCTCGACTTAGACACAAAAAAGATACTAGAAAAGGATCTAGCACCCTTACAAGAACAAACGCTGCTAAAGAGGATTTACATAAAAAACCAGCAGCCCAAGAACTTCCAGCAAGCAGCAACACATCTGCCAGCAAAGAAAAGCTCAAACAAGTTATTTCTTCCCCTTCTGGGAACGAAGAGACATATCAAAAGAGGGTGGACGATTTGATTTTTTCTTTCCTTTTACAGAAGTCCACCCACCCTCCACATCCTTAGCCAAATCTAGCATAGTATTCGAATCAAGATTCAGGACCCCCAAAACCTGAGGCTGTCCCATGAAAGGGCCAAGAGAATCCAATGAAGCAGCATCAGAAGAAGACTCAATAGCTACCTTTTCAGAAGAAACCAGCGGGGGGTTGCCAATAAGAGGAGCATAAGCCCCACTACCCTCAGAGCCACAAACATCAGATTCGGGGACAGCTCCCAGGGAAGAGCCATCAGTGGACCCAAGAGGCACATTAGGCTCATCTAACTCCTGAGGAGAAGAGACAACCTGAGAAAAGCTTTTGATAGAAGAATCCTTCACAACAGAGTAATGTTGGGAAGAGGCCCCGTTCCACCAAGAAGTGGGTTTTTTAATCTTTTCCAATCCACACTGGTCCGCTAAGTGACTAGTTTTAAATCATCTCCTGCATCTAAAAGGGAGGCCTTCATAATCCAAAGTTTGGATCCATGACCCTTTAGGATGCACCAACTTAAACTTTTCTGGAAGACCTTTGGACGTATCTAAATCAACCAGAATCCTAGCATAAGTTGAGTGAAGAATATCGTCTGGTTCCTCATCAACCATCAAGAAGTCCCCAAGATCCTCACCCGTCGCCTCAAGAAGAGAGTTAACCCAGAAATGAAGAGGGAGATGAGGGAGCCTCACCCAAGTAGGAACCTTGGAGAAAGACTCAGTAGAAGCGTGAAATTATGGATGCCAAGGCTTCATCATAAGCATACTCCGATCATTCCAGCTAAAAAAATGATCACATAGTATCACTTTCCTATCAACAGCCCTCTCAAACTTGGCAATGAAAAAGCCCTTTGCCATTGGGAAAATGTGAACCATTTCAGAAATTACTGGTTCCCAATGCTAAGAAATCCAAGCATGCAAATCTGGAAGACTTGGCCAGAGACCCTTAAATCTGCAGATAAGACCCTGATCCTCAAGAACTGAAGAAGCATGATCAATGGCTTCCACTACCTCTCCATCCAGAGGGAGGATTAGGGAGTTAGAGAGAGGGAAAGGGGCAACAGTACGCTTTCCAGCAGCTGAGAAATTCTTAGAGGCAACAGGTTTTTGCTGAGAAGAGTCCCCAGCAACAAGAAGATCCGCAACAGGCATCAAAGGAGCATTTTCCCCAGGCCGCAGCCGACAGCTCCCTAACCTGCCCAGGAGAACCAGGCGCAGCAAGGGAAGAAGCCACCACGACTCTCCCTGCAACTGCCGAATCTACCAAACAAGCATCTGCTTTCACCCTAGCAGCCGCATCCAAAGCATTCGCTCCATCAAAAACCCTAGCGGCGGTAGAAGCAGGCGACATCATTTGACCCATGTGACATAGTTATGTGGAGTTAAAAGTGGAAATTTAGGAGAATCTATAATACCAAAATGAAAGAGCACAAGAGAGAAAGACATAAGCACACAAGACACCCCCCAAATTCACTCAATCAAAGAACCCCCCAAAAGATGATTTTGATACTTTATATAGTGCTTTAAAATTGCCACTTTCCAAACAAGGGCTGATTGGACTTATGATTTTGATGTTTACAACTTCTTTCTTGAGGCCAAATCAAACTCAAAACAATATTGTTAAGGATCAAATTGAAATCCTAGCATTACAATGATCATAAATGACAAAAAAAGACCTAGATTTTAAAGTGATATTTCTGCCCACAATGGCTACAAACTAACTGCAGATCTAAAAAGTAAACAAAAATTTATGCACTTTCAAAAAAATGACACCTGAAAATGTGTCTGTATGAGCCTGAATGGAGTCCACTAAAATCATACTAACAACACCATTGAAACATTCAAGAGATTCTACCCAAAATAAAAATATTGCACTAAAAAAGGAGTCTGTATGACCAAGTTATGGCCCTCCAAAGTAAGAATGTAAATCTGAAATTGCAAATGGTGAGGGCTTCAAATTTTCAAACTTTGACGATCGTCACAATAGAACAAAAATAGCTAGGAACGATGGTTAAATGACAGTCAAATTTAAGAATAGAAAATGATGATGTAGACAATGGGTTACAATTGACATCCAAAAGACCGTCACAAGAAAAAAAAATGGCAGATCTGATGGTCAGATGACTGTAAAAATCAATTCCATGAAAATTTGCCTGTAAAAAAAACTTACTCGTTTGTTGACTGGACTGATGATGAGGATGATGTGGCGTTGTCTCAGTCTTGCATGGCCGTCTGACGTGTCCCTATGAAATGTTTCTGTATTTGATCAAGTTTCCTGGCACCTACGTGACAGGGTTGTCATCCGCGTGGGCCAGCGCGATTGTTATCTGCTATGAATCCCGCGTGGTGGTTAGAGGAAGCCTTTGGTGTTGCGCGAGGACACTGGTGGAGGGAGAGACAAGTTTATGTGGGTTTATCCCACATTGACCCCACAAGGGATATATCTACTTTTTACAAGGAAAAACCTGCACACATAAAACAAAGATGTGAAACGTCGGTTAGTCGTCGAAGGTTGGTGTTGTGTCGCTGAAAGTTTGGTTGCTTGTTCGCATTGAGATTTGATCCCCCGGTCAACGACATATAAGGAATATTCTCTGAGACACTGTATAAGGAATATTCTCAGACACCTTTGTCATCTGTAGACGGTTTTGACAAAACGTAGACATAGGGCTAGAGCCCGAAACCCCAATTTTTTGCCAAGAAAAACACAGAGAATAATAATTGACAAAAAGTAAACAAATCTAGAAAAAGAACTTCAGATCCGTACCGCCAATTTGCAGATCGGGTAGTACAAGCTCGATTTGCAAAAAAATTGTCTCAGATTTGACTTTCGCCTAAAATAGGCGAATTTGTAGTCAAAATTTTGTTGGAATAGCCTCCCGGACGCAATGATGAGGTCTGATCTTGGTCTAGACGCTCCGACAAAATGCTACTCCCCAAATTTGAATTGAATCCCTTTCACAAACGAAGCAAAAATCTCTTTCAAGGCTATGCAACGAACACTCGAATGACTTTGATACTATGTAAGAATTTGCCCAAGGCAGTATGCCAAGATCTAGAAGCCCAATGAATAACACAAACAAGAGAGCCAACATGATATAATCAATTAATTGAATGAATTCAATAATGATCAATAATGAATATAATGAATGAATACAATGTAGGAGTACCTTCTTAAATATGCAAGACAATAAGAGCACATGATAAGGAGAAGATAAGCTATCACCTACACAACGTGGAATCACATGTCTGCCAAAGATGGTTCATCCTCCATTAGGAATTGAAGTATGTGCAACATGTAGAGGATGATAATGTGATAAGAGCACTAAAGGTGGATGTTGCACATAAAGTGGAATGTGATAACATCTATCACCACCTAAAGTGGATTTTCTCTTACACCATGTGCTAAAATAATATGCAAACTCCTAAGTGTCTCATTCACAAACTACTATGCAATGCATTACCCCAAGTAAACTTAAGTAAAGTGTAATTAAGAATATTTAATTACACCAACAATTACAAAATCAGACAAACCTTGACACAAAACTGTACTTAGACAAAATGCCGCAACTGTCATTTTCTGGCACACATGTGAACAATTCCAAGCCGTGATGGTTAGTTTCAGATCCACAATTGACCTTTTTAGAGTCACAACTATTAGTTTCAGAGTTGCAATCGACCCAATCCTACGCCACAGCTGTTTATTTACCAAACCAGAACACATTGTCTTAGACCATTTGATGCAATTGTTATTTTCCTTATTATTTGCAGGTTGCATGTAAATTGGATTATAATAGAGGAAGATTTAATCTTCCTTTATATTCATCAGTGGTACCCCTTCACCAAGGGTCACCATTCTTCCCTTAATATAATAATATATTATTTTTTATATTATTATACATAATATAATTATTATAAATATAATAATATATTTATTAATATAATATAATAATATGTAATTCAATTATTATCAATATAATAATTATATATCACAACCTTTATGTTGTCTATGTCGGTCTGAAGAAATCCGAACATAGCTACAATAACATCAACACTCCCTCTTAGCTAGAGAGGAATCCTTCTCGATAACTTCTGGTTTGTCCTCCGGACGCTAACATTAACAATGTTTATTGATGATAATACGTAATCGATCATTGTCTCAAGTGACGTGATGCATCACTTGCAGAGACGACCATATATCTTACAGTCGTCCTCCCGATGCTATCTTCAACACTCCCTCTTAGCTAGGGAGGATGTACTTAAAAATCTGAGTTATAGAGTAGTGTCCACCATGGCTACTCACAGAGGGTGGCTCCATCATGGCTGCTCCCATGAATGGAAATGCAAACAAACACAAGTGTTCATCACGAAATCACTCACGTGATGTCATCATCTCACGATGACGGTCACCATAGCTACTCCTTTTAGATCACTACCTAATAAACAAATGACACGACATTTATATTCCTAACTTGTCATAACTAACCACATTCCAGATATATAAATCCTGAAAGGTATTCAAACTTGGACAAAATCGTTGTGACTTAGTTCATCAAAATCTATACTCGTGACTACTATGACACCTAGCACATCGATCCCACTGGCCTCTAGTGCAAGTAACCAAACTGATAGAATTATCCAAGGGTGATTATCCAATCAGAACCCTAGTGGAGTGCCTTCTAATTAAAACCCTATTTGTACGAATGTCAATTTTCAATGAAGGCCTTCCAACCAAAACCCTAGTGGTGTTAACAATACTTCTCAAGGAGTGCCTTCTAATCAAAATACTAGTGGTATGAACACCAATTTTCAAGGGGCTTCTAATCAAACCTCAAATGGATAAAAGGTTGGAACACCACCGCAATTTCATCACACAAATCCTTTTGCTCAACCAAATTTGATATTCACATATTTCACGCTGCAAAATGTGTCCACACAAGTCCCTACCTATGCGCATACATCAAACGTGAACCCATGATACCAATAGACATACACATATAAATAGGCACCCACATATCAGTTTCAAAATCCATTTGTGGATCCTGATCTTGGTTTTGATGCGCACATTCCTTTGACACCTACTGAGATATTAGCATAACAAGTGCAAAGCCTTCAACAACAAATGTCCAATATGCAGACTAGTGACACAAAAATAATGTACACCGTAGAAGACTTATGACCCTACCCTTTTGAAAAATCACTGCACATGCCACCCTTTCCTTCTAATTTTGAAATGCCTAAATTTGACAAGTATAAGGAGAAAGGAGACCCAAGAGACCATATTCAAGACCCATAATGACACTTAATGCGCCTCTTTCCATGAAGTCTTAGTGGTTCAATCATGGAATGGTTCTCACATCTTCCACTAGGGATTCATCACAAACTATTCTCACAACATTGTCAATGAAGTCACAATCATGGATCTATGTAACACCAAATAGAGAAATGGGGAACCTTTTGCATCCTTCTTACAGTGTTGGAGGAACATGGCTAGCAAAGAACCATTTCATATTCTTGAGAAAGACAAGATCCAAATGTTCATTGAGATTTGCCAACTTGACATGCTGTGCGCTTTACACTCCCAACACATCGACACATTTTCTAAAGTCTTTGAACAAAGCTTAAAAGTAGAAAGATGACTCATTGCTAAAGGACAACTTAAACTCAATAAAGAGACCAATGGGAACAACCAATATAATCAATCTTTTGATAAATCTAAATATTGGTCTAGAAATAAAAATCTCACCAATGATGACATTGTTGATGCCAAGGCAATTCACAAGGCACAACCCTTCATACGTCTACAAGGGGAACCACCCCCAACATGGTCAATACCAACAATAACACCTCTCACAATGAGATTCAATTGGCCAATGTGACAAATGAGCAACAAAGTGCTCCAAGGAGACAAAACCCACGATGCATTTTCACTCCTCTCGTCGAACCACTTGAGGTAGTCCTAAAAAGATGATCCAATCTAGCGCTATAATTTTACCAGAACTGCGACACTACGATCCTAGTCCTTTTAAACTAGAATGGTACAATGACAATGATTTTTGTGAATATCATCACACAAAGGGACATAAAATTGCCAACTATTTCCAACTTAAGAATATTGTCCGAGACCTAATCGAAAGAGGAGAGATAGAAGTTGAGAATAATCCTAGAATGACTAATAAAGATCACACAATTTTTAAGAATCCTCTCCATAATCACAACAAAAGTAAAGCCTCTAGTTCTGGACAACATAATAAGACTAACTATACCCGCGAATCACATATAAATGTTGTGAATCATATGAATCATAGCATCGATCACACTATCTCTACCATTACTGTCCAAGGTAGAAATCCTGATTATGTAGCCATATTTGAGTTGTTGCATATATTGCCCAATCACAAACCAGTCCTGGATGAAGCCTTGCAAGAGACATCCGTTCCAAATGACATAAATATCAATGAATTTAAGGCCATGATGGGGCATCTCTGCACTACATACCATGTCACATTTATTGAGCATGATCTATCTACCCACAACGCCCTTCATATGACCCACTCGATCTTGATGTATATGTCCATAAACATAAAATCAGACAAGTCTTGGTAGACAATGGAGCAGGTCTTAATATTTGTACCCTAAAATTAGTTGAAATTTTGGGATTCTCCAAGAGTTGTGTAGACCCCAGTAAGAGAATCATCATTCGAGCATATGACGATGCATAGCGCCCTTCAAAAGGTATCATCACTTTACCTACTAGAATTGGACTAGTCACACATGAGACCACATTTTAAGTGCTGAATCTGGAGCCCAGTTATAATATGCTTCTTGGTAGACCTTGGATACATGCCATGCAAGTTGTCCAATCCACATACCATCAATCCTTGAAGTTCCCCAAGAGGTCATAAATTACAACTTTTGAGCTATAATTCATCATCCCCATGGAATGCAAACTTACTAGAGTTTAAGATTTGTTGGATATTTCTAGAACTATTAACCCCTATTTAACTTATCAAGTTGGCATGCAACATGCATCTTGCTTTGATTTCTAATTTCAAACCATTATGTTTCTAAAATAGTGAACCACATGTTAAATCTATTAATAATTTGGATAGAACCAAATATAAGTCTCAAAAATTCTTATACACCAAATAACACTGATTTTTATTTTCTTCACTTCTCTTATAATACAAACCCATTTATACACTTTTTCATAACCTATATTAACCTATAACCACTCCTATATTATAAGAAGGTTGTTCTACCTCCTATAACTACTCTTCTAAATATATGAGTTTTAACAACTCACAAACAAACAAACAAACACTTATACTATGATATTAAGTTGTTTCTCAACAACTTAATATTGACATACATAATTCTATTTTATTAACATACGTATAATTTTGTCCATGTGAACACTAATTCCTAACATTATCATTGCTTTCTTGTGTGGACACTCTCACCTACATTCTATCTTGTAAATTACTTAAGATTATCAATTAGATATTTTTTTTAACATAAATGAAATCTTCTAATCTTTTTTTATCTTTCTTTTTTACCAGGTTAATAAATGAGTTAATCTCATTCAATTATCACATTGCTTCATGATTTAACGTGCTTTTGTGATTTAAGTGAGACTGGATGTTAGACCCACATCTTAAAATGGATGTTTTTGTTGTAATTGAATTTCTTTTAGCTCTCCATTTTGGCTAGTAATCCTGCTGTGCTTGAGCCCATTCAGCTAACTTTGATCATTCATGTGTGTTAATATTAATTTTCTGTTTTTCTACACTCTTTCCAGCTCCTTACCATAAGTGACACAAATATCTAAATCAAGGCTAAAAGTTACTAATATTCTTAAGATGATGGCAGGATTGGATATGAGACATATTTCAAAATAAGCAATGAAGTGTGAGCTGTTCAGAGAATTGTTTCCTCTTCTTTAGACTTAATTATAAGCAGGTAGTCCCAATTCTGTCTGATTCGAAGGTGCATAAAGTAGTGCTTAGAAGACGCAGATAAAAAAGACAAACGCAGTCCACATATTTGATATTTATGTTTTAAACAATAGTAGAAGTACCGTCAAAGTTTGAAATGGAAGTTGACAATTTTTCTTGCATATCTGTATGCAATTGTGTATTTCCTCAATTAATAGCCTTCCAAGATGTATTTGATTGGTAATCCTTCCTTTGAGGATGTTCTTTATGTAGATTATAATATATAGAATTGGGACATGGTATAGCTAAAATTGATTGCTGGAATTTTCTTGTCTAACATTTTAAATTTGTAGAAGTATGTAATAATTTTCTTGGGAATTTAAAAGCAAGTTATCTCTATTGAAGTCCTAATAATTTTACTACTTATATTCATCCTGTTTGACACAAACTGTAGTATAATATTTGACTGTCAACTTATTAATTTTTAGGATTAAATAGAAGTTAGAAGCAAAAGGTCAAGCAGAAGTTAAGGTTAAATATTTTGGTTATGGATACATAATTTCAGTGAAAATAACAAATAATTAACCTAATTTAAATAATTAAATATTTAGAATGAATAAGCCGTCTTAAAAATTTTACTTTCTAAACTGGTTTATACAAATTGGAATTGTGGGTATGAACTAAAATGTATGAAATGATAGAGAGTATGAGGTTTATAATAGATCTTTTTTCCAACAATTTTATTTTGTATCCATCTTATAAAGACACATTAAGGTAGTTTGAGTAAAACCTCCCTAAATATTAGGGTAGAATTCTAATGGAGTGTTAAGAATAGTTGCAAAGTATCTATCATATATATTAAGAATATTAAATTTTGCAGTTCATAGATCTTGATGCTAAATTATTTTAGAATATTAAATTGCATTCTATGAATCCTGAGGTTAAATTCTTGATATTTTTGCATTCACATATGCTATATTTGTGATAAACTCTCCTAAATCAAACTCAATAATTTTGTGTCAAGGAGAATAAGAAAGGTTTTTCCTTTTAAATATGTAATTATATAAATATTTAATTAAAATCCATTAACTAGTCATCTTGCCCTATATCAACATGTAGCTAATATTGTTTAAAATTGTAGGATCACAAAATTTGATGGTACTCAAGTCTTAAAAGATAAAATGTCTTTTGCATAAGATTTCCCGCTCTTTTAAAACTTTTTAAGACTGATAGACTAGTGGGCCATGGAAATGTTTAATGAATGACAATGGCATGACAACAGACACTCATACTTAGAAACTCTTTCAGGTACTTGATCAACTCTTTCAGGTACTTGATCTGTGATGACGCGTTTGATCCAACAACTAGAAAACATGCTAACGCCACACACACATCCCAGCTTCAGGTAAATTTGGTGAAAAGTGCCAACGAGGGAATCACACTAAGAAGGACATGCAGTGAGAGAGTTTAGGCTGGGCTTCTTAATAAATTTTGATAGATAGTGCTGAGGTTTTTAAGATTATTTTAAAGTGGGTAGTTCTATGCATTTTGTAGTGCAATTCAGACTTAAATTTTTAATAGTTTCATAAATTTTGTTATTTAGCAGATTTAATTTATATGCATAAATAGATCTAAAAATTAAAAAATTAATTAATAAAATTTGAAAATTTCAGATGATTGACAAGAGGCTGAAATTTTTTTAAGATGGTGATTCAATTTGTACCCTTCCACCCGCTCAAATCTGCAGTCCTAAAAAACAGAGCTGTTTTTTTCCAGGAAAAGTTTCCAAATAATCCAGTAGCAATTTCTTTTGACTTCATAGGAAACCCCAGTCTTAGACACATCCTACAACACAAATAAATATCATCATTAGAAAAGCCAAGAAAAAATTACGCGGCAGCACTAGACAAGCTTTGGGAGAATTTGAGCTCAAAGCAATGTAAACTAGAAATAAATGCATAATTGAAATTTGAATAGAATCTAGCACATAACGTTCTCTAGCTTCTATAAGCTTTTCCAATCTCCAAATTAAGTTTAAAAATTCTAATTTCTTGAGTGAAAAGTTAAATTAATTCTTGCTTAATAAACATAATGGACCTCTAACCCCATGTCCCCTTGTGCTTAAGTGAATTTTCTCTTAAATTTAAGCAGATTTAAGCAGTTAGAGTGTTCCCATGCAAATTTTCAATCAGCAAAAGGGTAAATTGAAATCTTTCCCTATTTTAGTGGAGTGACCATAATTTAGGAATTAAAATTAAGCATTGAAAAAATATGGGGGGCTGGAAATAAGCAGCCACTGCTTATTAGAAAAATGTTATATGGCTTCATAAAATTCTTTCCCTCTTTTTTTAATTGCCTTTTTTAATGAATTTTCTGTGCAAAAAAATATTGTTACTAATTTTATTCAAAATAACAATTAAAGATAAAATAAGCAGTGAAATTTTATAGGCATGGGGCCACTAGCTCCACAAAATGTTGTTAAAAAAATTGAGCAGTAGCTAGCCAAAAGAAGCTTAGCAACTACATGGGGACCTGCCCTTAGAGTCTTCAAAAGGTTTCTACAATCAGACAATAAAAAAAGTTTCTGAAATATTGTCAATGGGTCTTTAGTCGACTGATAGAGTTGACTGATTCTGAATAAACTCACCAGGGACGAAGTCTTCTTAGTCCAAGATTCCGGTTATCATAAGAGATGAGATTATTAGGGATCAAGTCTTCCTGAATCCGAAGTGAGAGATGCCATTTTGACAGAATGTATGCTCCTCAATTCTTGACTCTTAATTGAAGAGATTCAACCTATGACTCATACTTCAATCTAAATTTGATATTAAACTTTCCATAATTTTTTTCCCTAAAATATTGGCAAATAAACCCATAGGGTCCACCGACAACTCAGAGACCAGACTTGAGCCTTTGCCTGCACAAACATGGGATTTAATTTTAGACATTCCAGGGGGATTCTGTCAGATCAACAGTCTACTAGGGCAAAATGACAAAACCCAAAGTTACCATCAGCCATCTTTTGTTGATTCAGGTAAGCCAGTAGAAATAGAGTACGTAGCTTATAAGCTATGGTGGAGACTGTTTTTCAACGCTTGCTGAATAGACATAGTGGCTCACCGTACCAAAGTTATTAGACCACCTGACAAATTGGTATCAATTGGTCCCTAATAATGCATGTCCATGGGGCATCCACATACTTGCCTTCTGACTAATAAGTTTAAAGCTATTTAGTCTACCATTTCATTGATTAAGCAGTGACAAAATGCAAAAGAATGCAAGTTGATTTACACATAATCTATGATAGTGAAATCACAAGATTCTATTTATCTGTTGTTACCTTTTTTCCATTTTTATGAGATAATGTATTTGAACTGGTCATTGTTATCAATGGTTCCTAGGATTTTGAGTCTGAACTTGCAAGCTCATGACATGTGGAATCATATTTATCCATGTTTGCCTCCACACTCTTCCATTTATTGTAATAGGAACAATTGGAGGTTGCCACTTGTCCTGTCTTTAATTGAAACCTCCACCATAAATTTTAGACAAAAGAGAGTGAGGGACTTGAGCATAATTTTGATCCATAAAAGGAAATCTCTAATTAGTGGGCAACAAATACATCAAATCTTAAATATTGTTTCATATAACCAATCATAGCTGCGACAAATGCTTATGTAGTATAGAGTTAATGAAGAGTCTATCTTTGCTACTACTATTCTTTTATTAGAATCTATAGTTCTCATACTCCCATTCATCTATATATATGTTTCTCATACTCACAATCTTGCATTTAATTTTTTCTCCTACAAATTGTTGATGTGGCTACTAACATGTCAACTTAGGGAGTAGGTGCATGTTCATTTGGAAGGATATTAGTCCCCTTAAGATTTTGATTCCTTCTTGGAGGGCAACCTCGGTTGATAGAACCTAAGGATAATGATTATTCATGGGTTTGTTGTAAAATGTGAAGTTGGTATGTGCCTCATCAATTTTAATTTTTTTATTGATTTAGTAAAAAAATTAATAGATTAATGATTAATGAGAAGTTCAAAAAATTGATAGATTAATGATTAATGAGAAGTTCAATATGGTTGAAGATGAAATTAATTCCAATCTTAAATTAATTAAAATTTGAAAAGGTCAAAAAGTAAAGAAAGGGGAGGGAGAAACACAAATGACCTTGTTAATTAGAATGACTATCATTGGCTTCTAAGTATCTCTGTAAGCGTGTTACTATATCAAAATCTACACAGATCTATAATAAATAAATAATTTGTCGAAGAAAAAATAGGAACACAAATAACACTTGAGCACATATTCAAGATGGAGAACACCATAAAAGTTAAAAACCCCACAAGTATCATTTGTTGGTGTATATTGTTATACTTCACCTAAGATAATGTTTATCCTAAGAATAATATTTGAACCTAGTTAATTAAGTTTACGTAGGATATTATGAATATTTAACCAATTAGAGTTTGTTTAAAACCACTTCAATGTTAGCTCATTGCTACATCACTGGTGTGAATAATAAAGATGTAAAAGATAAAATAAGGACTCAAACAAATCATTCAAATCCTATTCTATAGCTAATTGAACCTCAATTTATAAAAATGAATTATATGAAAAGGTGAAAAAAGTTTTCAATCATCTACCCGTCCTTTGATACTCTGCCAAAATGTCGCCATCGGTGATGCAAAGCCCTTCTTACCTAGGTTTTGATAACCCTAAACACCTTACAACCTTCCAAAGATGGTGTTCATAAGACAAGACTCTACATGCTAAGGTACATCCACACAAACATTTCCACGAAACCATTCGTCTCTCCTAGACGAGATCTCCACTCTATCCTTCTTCACTCAAAAGCTCTAAGGCTTGAATTGGCACCAACCCACCTTCAAGAGTTCTCCTATCAGAACGGATCAAATCCTTGTGGATTTCATCTCAAAATGATCTAAACCACACAAGTCATGCTTTGGAAAAGATCTTGTCAACAACTTTGGGGCAGTTGCTTCAATGAGCTCTCTCTAGTCTAGTAGCCCTATCCCAATGGTTTTTGGGACTTAACTTCCAAACCCTCCAAAGGATCCACTAAAAAATTATGATATTCTGCCACCCTTTATTGAGTTAGACAACCTCCTAGAGGGAATCCTTCTGAACTTCTAAGACAGGGTCTCAAACTAGCCAAAGACCAGAGACTTAATAGGGCTATTAGGCCTTGGTTTACAAATGGACTCCCATCTCCCCTATCTTCTTCCCCAGTCCAAAGACAGATCCTTCAAGACACATCCAAAACATGACTAAATCCAAAGGGAGGTCATTTGGTTCATCACTCAACTCTCAATTCTTAAACATCTTTCTAAATAGTAAGGTAGCCACATCAAGATGTCTACCTAGGGCATCAGATTTCCTAGTGATCCCTGCACTTCCACACTCCTACCTTCTAGGAATATAAAATACATAGGCCCTAATTTTATTTCACAAAGATACGTCAATTTTTGATGGTGGAATTGCAAGATAGAGCCATTTTGGGACCAAACCCTGATTTCGGAGGGTTTCACAAAGAAACATAGTCCAGTGAATGCGAAGTTTGAATAAATTTTAGATCCAATGATCCCAAAATGTCAAGAAAACTCTAAATGGAAGGAAATTAAATTTAGAATCTTCACCAATCAAGGAGAGACTTCTCCCAATCTGTACATGCTCAGAGACAACGAAAAGAACAGGAAATCAGATTCAATTTTGTGCATATATCATATAATTTTCCATACATTGTCTTCCCAAACATTGGAAATAGTTGATTTGAAGTTTATATGCTTCCCCCAGTGGTTCATAATCATATTTTTAAAGTTAGATTTGTTGGAGAAGAATTTTCACTTTTGCAAGAAAATGTTGTCAAAATGCAAAATTGCATTTTGACAACTTTTCCATAATTGCAAGAAAAGTTACAATACTTAGACAACTTGACCCTCCTTGACATAGGAGTGAATTTACATTTTTAAAAACATGAGCATAACTGTTAGAGGACCTAAAATCCCTAAGGACTCAATCCTATAGCCCCTTGGCTCTTATGCCCATGGTGGTTTATAGTGCACCTACCCATCTCATAGAGTTCCGCAAATGGGGAATCTTATTTCAAACCTTTTTCAAAATGAAATTTAAAAGAAAAAGGAGGACATATCTAATGTCACAACATCATCCTTCACTATCTTGATCAGAGGTGGGTGCTCCTGCACCATACTCCCATAGAGAAAAGATCTCAAGCCCACTTGAGATGAGTTGATTTAAGTCTGCACCATGGTTTAAAATTTGTTGTTCAGTCATCCATACTACCTCAGAATCATGTTTGTCTTTCCAATGGAGCAAATACTCCCTGTACTCTCTATTCCTCATCTTCTTTTATATCCTAGTGTCTAAAATCTTTTCTATGATTGGTGGATCATGTTTTGGAATATCATCATCATCAAGAGCTTCTTGTATATAAGGATTTCCATCTGCATTTACATCACACTTGAAAAGAGTTAAATCACAAACATTAAATATAGGGGATAGACCAAGATCAGGAGGGTGTTGTAGTTTGTAAGCATTCTGCCCACACTTCTCAAGGATCTGATAGGGTCCTATCTTTCTCTGCACGAGCTTTGTATATATGCCCTTTGGGAGCCTCTCTTTCTTCAAGTTTACCCATGCCATGTCTCCAACAATAAACTGAATATCCCTTCTTCTTTGTTCAACATACTGTTTGTATTTGTCAGCAGATTGTTTTAGTTGAGCTTTAACTTGTTCTTGTACCTCCTTGATGGCAATGACAAATGCTTCACCCTCAGCACTGATTGGTTCTCACCGATTCAATTCTCTCAACTCTATGACACCTCTTGGGTGCAGACCATACACTATTTGGAATGGTGAATGACCAGTGCTCTTGTTTATTGTATCATTGTAGGAATATTCTTCTTGTGGCAACACTATATCCCACTTTTCACCATGTTGTCTAGTGGGACATCTCAAAAAATTCCCTAAGGATATGTTACCACTTCTATTTGACCATCTATTTGTGGATGTTATGCAGACGAGAATGCCAAGTTGGTACCCAATTTCCTCCATAATGTTCTCCAAAAGTGCCCTATGAACTTGACATCCCTATCTGACACTATTCAATGGCGAGCCATGGATCCTTACAATTTCTTTGAAAAAGAGATCAACAACATTAGAAGCATTATATGTAGTCTTACATGGCAAGAAATGAGCCATCTTACTGAATTTATCAACTACCACATAAACATTATCATATCCTTTCTTGGTTCTAGGTAATCCACTGATACTCTCCCATGGTCTTGATGGAATGGGGAGGAGTTGGTAGAGTCCTGCGTTGGTAGACCTTCCTTTTTCCTTTTGCAAAATCACACATATCTCTAGAAACTTTCTGATGTCCACTTGCATCTTTGGCCAAAAGTATTCCTTTTTACCAACTCTAGGGTCTTGTCAAGACCAAAATGTCCTGCCATGGCTCCACAATGTTGCGACTCAATTATGTTCACCCTCATGGAGCATTTGGGGATACATATTTGTCCCCCTTTAAAGACAAAACCATCCTGTATCATAAATTCAGAAAACTCAACATGATATCTTTCACCAAATGAAATGCATACCTGATAGATCTCACCAAAATCCTCATAAGATTGGTACACATTTTTCAGAGCTTCAATCCCTATAATTTCCAACTTGATTTTTGTTATGGTTAACACACTTCTACTCAAGACATCAACCACCTTGTTCTTTATTCCCTTCTCATGCTTGAGAGCAAATGTGTAGGACCGCAATGTCTCAACCCACTTCATATGCATGTGGTTAAGTTTTTCTTGGTTGTTTATAAAACTTAGTGCTTTATTATCAGTAAACACAATAAATCATTTTGGCATCAAGTAGTGTCTCCACTTTTTCAAAGATTGAACTGGAGCATACATTTCTAGATCATATAAGGAGTACTTTCTTTTTTCTTCATCCATTTTTTCACTAAAAAATGCTATTGGCTTACCCTCCTGACTGAGAACAACTCCTATAGCCATGTGACTTGCATCAAACTCCACTTGGAAAATCTTGTTGGAGTCTAGTAAAGCAAGGACTGGTTGTTGAGCCACCTTCTTCTTCAAAGTCTCAAAGGATTCATTAGCTTCATTAGTCCAAAAAAAATTACACTTATGGCCTCCTTTTATGGTTTCAATCATTGGGGCACAAATATGACTAAATCCTTTTATAAATTTTCTATCAAATGTAGACAACTCATGGAAACTTATGACATCTCTCTTTTTCCTAGGGTTAGGCCAAGAAAGAATAGCACTTACCTTTTCCCTGTCCATCTTTAACTCACCATGTGAGATCACAAAACCCAAGTAAATTATCTCTTCTTGCATGAATATACACTTTTTAATATTTATCATCAACTCCTCTTTATGTATCTTCTTAAAAGTCATGTCCAAGTGTCTGAGGTGCTCCTCCTTTGTTCTACTAAAGATTGGCATATCATCTAGGTAGACAATCACAAATTTCCCTATAAAGTCCCTCAAGACTTCATTCATGAACCTCGTGAATGTACTAGGGGCATTGGAAAAGCCAAATGGAATGAATTTCCACTCATATAAGACCTCATTTGTTTTAAAGGTCGTCTTCCATTTATCTCATGGCCTTATCCTAATATGATGGTATCCACTTTTTAGATCAATTTTTGTAAAATATTTTGCACCCCCCAAGCAGTCATGTAAATCTTTAATTCTTGGTATTGGGAAACGATACCTGATTGTTATTTTGTTGATGACCCTGGAATCAATACAAAGTCTCATTGTTTTGTTAAGTTTCCAATTCTCAACTCTACTTTTGATGATAACATTAGTGATAATTTGTGAGTCCCTTTGAGGTGCAATTGGGAGATTGATATTCTCTTTGCTAACTTCATGGCAAGGAGAGATGTGTTAGCTTCTGCTTCATTGTTGGTGCTCGACACAAGTTTCTACATACTCCATGCCAAGGTGTTCTCTCTCCAATATCAAGCTACACACCTAGCTCCTGATAGTCCTATAACATAAAAGATTGGTGTCGATGTGATAATAAGGGGTTCTAGTGTTGCTCCCTAATATGACATCCAACCAATCCTTGGTTACATTGGAAGGAAGATGTTCAACTAAACTTAGGTAGAATTAAGCACTCGGTAAGCGCAATTATCCTTTATTGTAATCAAGGGTTGATTAGGGAAATGTAATTAAGCAATGCAAGTTTGAGTGCTAGAAAGGAAGGAAGAGTGAGTTTTAGAATGAACAGACTGAAAAAGAGCAAAAAAATCATTTTTGTAACTTGAAAAGGACCCAAAGGCTACAACTAACTTGTGAAATCAATTTGAAGAGGATCTTGAGGAACTATAGTGACCTGGTTGACATGTTCCCGGGACTAGCTCCACTTGTTCCCTGCACTTTCAATTGTTTTTCGTTGTAGATTGTCCAAGGTCCTAAACTTCCTATATTTGATCCTGGAGCGAGCACCACTTGTTATTACACACAAAAAAGAGAGGAACCATTGTGTAGAAAGGGGTTACCTTAGTTAAACCTTAGTTGAGGAATCATCCTTGAAATAGAAATGAAACATGCATAAAAGGAAAACTTGTTGATGTGAAACATGTATTAGATCTGAAATGTAAATGTTTATACCTTCACAAATGGACTTGATGTCTTAATGTCTATGAAGATGCCTATAAGTTTCTTGAATGTAGTTTTGTTGGATCTTGAAATGTAGAGAATAAAAAAGGATGCCTTTCACAAATGCACAAACCTGCAAATACTCCTCAAGTGTCCAATGTTGTTATGCTTGATTGACTCTTACCTTAGGAAGAAGAACTGTATTCACATTGATAGTTGTGTATTTGAAAGAAGGATCTTCTTTCTGGATTGAGGTATCCTCTACTTGGCCTTAATGAGGGAGAGAATCTTGCTACAATGGAGAAGATTGTCTTCAAAGGATGCCTTGGATGCTTGAAAATTTGCCTTAGAAAGCATGGATGTGAATTTGTAGGAGAGAGATTGAATTCTAATTTCATGATGTCCAAATGAGGAGAGGTAGGTTGCTTATACCTCTCACAAGAATTTTGGAGCTCAAAACTTGAAGGGAGTCGACAATATTTTAGATTTCCCACTTAACTATTGAGATGGGCCCCCAATTTAAATTTCAGGGCAAACCTCAAGAAATATGCCGACTAGGTTGATCTACCCCCCCCCAAAAAAGTCTTTAAAATTTGGCCCGAGTAATGGGACTGTGGAGAGGATATTGGAAAGAAAATCAAAATTGGGGCTAGATCAAGCATAAAAAACATGAAATCTCAAGAACACTAAAATGAGGCCTTTACAAAAAATCATTCACAACCCCCAATTTCCTCTCATCCTCTCCCATTGTGGCACTTGCCACAATTCTATACATTTGAGAAAGTACAATCCATGTGCTCTCTCTTAATGCATCTTGACCCTTCCTAACTAATCAATCTTGACCATCTGTTTGCCCTTCCTCAAGCATATAAATTGAGAGCTCAATCCTTCACAATCCATCCACCTCTTTCAAAATGTTATGATGCCATTTTGACTCCACAATCATAACAACATATCTGTATGATGCCAAAATCCCTGCAAAACATTGGAGCTTGACCAGATGTGAGAACACATCTCTCCATCTTGGACACATCAATATATCTTTGGGTTTGCATTAAGGTTTTCATACTCTTGTAGTTGGTATTTTACTCTCTTTTGGTCTAATCTTATATGTTGATTGTTTAGTTTAGTTTGAGTGCTTATATTTTATATTTGCTCTCCTCATTTGAAATCACTCTTTTCACTCGTACATTTTGACATGCTTGGTGGGACTCGCTTCAAGGTTTTTTTTTGTTTCTAACAAACTAACCCTCTAACATTTTTTTGGCTATTTGAGTTCTTTTTTGTGCTATTTTATAACCTGTCAAACCAAGGAAGGCAAGATTGAAGGCTCGTGCACCAGAAGAAAAATGTGGATTTTGCACAACTCCTCAAAAATCTATGGCGAGAAAGATAATAATTCCGACAAGAACACTAATTTATTTTACGGGATCGCGAACTTGGAGGACTTCCCACATACTGTTATTTTATTTTTTGACAGTTCCGCAGGAATTTCACCAACTTCCATGGGATTGCACAAATAAAAAATATGGTAAAATCTAGTAAATTTGAATTAAAACTGACTCTACTATTTTCTGTTCTCTGTCCTTTTTTTACCAGTCAATACTTCGGCGAGAACGTGAGCTGCTTCGACGGGAACACTCACAGGTAAATTGTGCTAGATTTTATTAAAAATGTCTATTTTCTGTTCTCTGTCATTTTGTATTTTCACCATACAGTACTTCGACGGGAACACGACCAAGATTGATGGGAACACACAAAACAAAAAATTTCTAGTAAACTGACAATCATCCTGGTTTTTGTCTATTTTTTAGTTTGTTTTGATTATTACTAACTCCCGCAGGAATGAAATTATCTCCAAGGGGAACGACAATTCTGTTTTCTGTGACAATGCAAGTTCGGTGGGCTTGCCAGTAAATCCAATGAGTTTGCATATTTTCACTTTACAAAGACCCTTACTAACATCTTTTGCAGGGGGTTACCTTTTTCGAATAAACAAAATCAAACTAAGTAGGAACACGTTTTTTGGGCTTAAAAAGAACCATTTCTTTTGGATAATTTTTTTTTCCATACTTTCTTGTATTTTCTTAACTTAGGAATCTTCATTTTGGATTAAAAAGAACCCCATGTCTTGAGTTTTTAAGTGCACTTGCACATCTTGTTGGGTTGTCCCACTACTAGCACACACCATCCTCTCCCCTTGCTTTCATAGTATTAGGTGCAAGAGAAAAGTGTTAGCGACGCTCACTTTCTTTTTTAGGTAGAGGGTGTGCGTCTTCAGAAGCACATAAGGCTAGGTGAGAGGGAATGACCCAAGCGGTAACAACTAAAGACAAGTACTTCCAATCATTATATAAAATTGTGGCACTTGATCTAAAGGTCGCACTAACGAGTGACATTATGCCGTGATGAGATTCCCTCTCAGTACCTGTGTGGTGCGTAAAAACCTATAGAGCAAAAAATATATAGGCTAAGGGATCCCCCTAATAGGTATAATCTGGCGCAATCATAACCTCTCAAAAATATGAACTTAATAATGAGCCAATGTTTGTAGAAGCCAAAAACCTTATGTATTTGTTGACACGACATGCCCCCCATGCCAACTAAGACGCCCCACACTTACCCTTCATTGTGAGACATAAAATTCTCAAGGTTTTTGAACAGTGAGGTGAGAGATTCTGGTGATTCCTATATTGTGTAGAGGAACGAGTGACACTAGAATCTCTACTTGTCTGCTTTGTCTAAGGTATATAGAGAAATCCAAGTGGGGATTCAACAAATAGTATCCTTGACAGCCTACGTTGTCAAGTGTTTGGTTACAAAAGATCATTTATGTTTATTGTGTCGGTTCCAAAAACATCTTTTGCCAACAAACAAGTTTACCAAGTGCCAAACCAATCAGGTTGACCAAAAACTCAGTCCTGCATGAATGCTTGCAAACTTCCGTAGGAACACTACCAAAAAATGTTGTCCCAAAACTCCAGCGGCAATGTTGGCATACATGTCAAACTATGGTATATTAAGCATAGTCACTGTCATTAGTTAAAACGTCTACGAGATCGTCACCATAGTTTGATGGGATCACTACCATCGATCAGTTGAGTCTAGTTTCAACCCGTCATAATTTTTTGACCCATAATCTTTATTTTTCAAACTTCTGTGGGAATGTTATCCCATTTTGTGGGAATGCTTGCAAATTTCAGTTTACCTACTCCAACGGGAACGCTTGCTGAAATTTGACCCTTCAAAATTTTGTGGGAACACCATTAAATCTGGTGGTATCACCATTAAATCTGGTGGTATCGCTCCCGACATAGCCCAAAAATTGCCAAAACCTCATTATTATCATTTACCTTGTTCATCTCACCTAGGTTACACTTCACAAATTCGGCAAATGTCTGACTTAGGAAAATTTAAGAAAGTCACCGTCCAACAACCTTCTAAGTATAGGCGCAAGAAAGAGCAGTACCACCTCAACAAAGACCATCAACGCATCAAGGAGGCATAAAATACAATTTCTCAGTGTAAAGAACGTACCCAAGTTATCGACTACCGAAACAAGATTATAGGCTATAAGGCTACGTACAATCTAAACGACGAGTTCCTTGACTTCAACTCAAATGATTTTTAGACCACCACTATCAAAGAATCATAACATCATTATTATTTCCTATCTTGGTCAACATTTCATGATACAAACCAATGTATGAAAAGGTCAAGGAGAAACCCAAGAAAGTCAAGACCCAATATCCACCCGAATATAGGAGACAAAAAGAGCATAATAACTTTAGTAAAGATCACCTATTGGTATATTGGCAAAGATGGATGATGGTTGTGTTGGAATTGATGTCAACATAGCTAAAGGGTTTATCCAAGGAAACAATTACAAGAGTTATTTTCTTGATGCTAACTTAACTGTTGCAAGTTAGTCAGTGGAGTAGAATGGTTAAAGGTCCGGTGAGAAGCATATATTGAAGAGATGAAGTCACGCACGGACACAAATGAGTCAAGAACATACCCTAGATTCCTGCAGGGTCATCTTGAAGGGGTTTGTGTGAGTAGTGTGAGTTTACCCCGGTGAGCTCAGTTGAAGGATTGAGTAGTTGTGAACTTGTAATTGGTAGGAAGGTTGAAGAGTGGGTTACAAGTTTGGTAAGGAGACTTAAAAAAACATTTAGCAAAATCATTTTCTATGAAGGATTTGGGGGTAGCAAAATAAATTCTTGGTATGAAAATTTGTAGAGATAGACAGAACAAAAAATTGACTTTATCTTAGGATGATTATGTTGAAAAGGTGTTGCAGAGATTCTCCATGGAGAATGAAAAATTTGTCCGCACACCTTTGCCTAGTCATTTGAAATTGACTAAGGAGATGTGTCCAAAGACACAAGAGAAGAAGGAAAAAATGTCCAAGGTACCCTATTATTCAGTTGTAGGTAGTTTAATGTATGTTATGGTATGCACCAAACCTGATATTGCACATGTTGTAGGAGTAGTTAGTAGGTATATGAGTCATCTAGGAGTAGAGCATTGGAATGCGATAAAATGGATTCTTAGATACTTGAGAGGCACATCCAACAAATGTTTATGTTTTGGGGGCTCTAGTACCGATTTACAAGGATATGTTGACTCATATTTGGAAGGAGACATTGATACAAGGTGGAGTACAACAGGATATGTTTTTACTGTCAGCGGGACAACGGTGAGTTGGATTTCCAGGTTACAAAAGTTGGTTTCTCTATCCACCACATAGGCAGAGTATGTAGCTGCAACATATGCAAGTAAGGAGATGATATATCTGCAATCCTTCATGAAAGAATTGGGAAAAACATATGTTAACAATTATTTGTTTACAAATAGCCAAAGTGGCATTCATCTTGCAGAGAATTTTGCCTTGCATTCAAAGATAAAACACATACAGTTGAGGTAGCACTTCATTCGGCTAGTATTAGATGATGGATAGCTAAGGCTAGAAAAGATACATATAAATGAAAATCCAGTGGATATGTTTACAAAGGTAGTGATAAGGAAGAAGTTGAACTCCTCTCCAGCTTCGGTTGGTCTTCACGACTAAAACAATAAAACATAACAACAGAGTTCAGGGTGTTTCTTTCTAGTGGGAGCTACAGGGGTAGCGATATTGCTACATGATTAGTCTCCAAGTGGGAGATTGTTGGTTTCTGGTGACTGATCAAGCAAGTACTGCACACTTTCCTGCAATTCATGTATTTTTTGGGTTGGATCGTCAACCATTCCCTAGGTCGAATTGTCAAGCATTTTCCTAGGTTGATCCGTCAAGCAAGTTTTAGGGTTAGGGTTTTTCTATAAGGAAAATGATGTTAGGGTTATGGATTGTTAGAAAAAAGAAGTATTGTAGCATTTTGCAGCGGTATTGAGTTGCAAGGGATCACTGGTTGTAAGCAGTTGAAATTACTGAATGATAATTTATTGGACTCTCTGTTTGGTGGACATAGCTGGGTGAACCACGTTAAATCTGTGTCTTCTTGTTCTACTTTTGTGTACTTTATTTATTTGCATTATTGGTTATATTTTCATGTAACTGTTAGATTTTTGTCTGCTAATCCTAACAAAGGTATCTTATGATACACCGATTAATAGAAGCTATGGTAAAATACTATTAATAATATTATCATGTAAAAATATATGTGAATTAATAGTTATTTACCACAATTTCTTTTAAACACTCTTTCACTATATGCCTTTAATAACAAATAAACAAGAAAAAAAATATTGTTCCCACAAAAAATCATATATAAAAAAAACATTTCAATTAAATATTACCAACACATTTATTAATAGCATACTACAAATGTGCACCCTTCGTATTATTATTCTAACCACCTCTTCCCTTCCCCCTTCCAGTTGTCACATACTTCCTATCAGTGTTCCATTGCACAAGTTCAAAAAACATGCACCTGCTAGTATATACATAAATCACCATGCATGATGTAATAGGACACATTAATTTAGTCTACAAACATATTCAATATATAATATGATTCAACCATATTAAATATAATAAAATATGATTCTTTGATTTATAAATAGATTCAATCTAAAATCATTTCAAATATAAAATAAGATTTATAAAATACTTTCATTTTAATTTTAATTTAATATTAAAGTGAACAATTAAGTCAAGCTAATAAAACATTACAATACATTCATAACTTAAAAGCCCAACCATAAAGCTATGCATATTCTAGAATTTATTGGATGCAACATACACCATGAGAAAAAATTTAAAATATCCCAAATTTACTCCATGAGAGTGACATGAGACCCTCATTAAGGATCCCATAAGGTGCACCATTGTTGAGCTCAAAGTCAAATGGAGGTAGTAAAATCCTCTATCTCCTATCACATCACCAAGAAAAGAGTTCAAACACAATATATCCAACTCCCCACAAGCCACAAACTCAAGCCAATATGGACAAAAAAGAATCATATAAACAAATCATGTATAGTCACCATCTCACACTTTAGTGGGTGACACATTCACATGCACCCTTGGAGTTGAAGCCCCACACTTGTTCCCTGTAACCCCCTCCTTGTGGTTAACCCTACACATGTATCATGTCCACATGCCAAATACTTATTGGCCTTGACCCTAACCCTACACGTGTCATGCCCACAAACCAAACTCTTAACCAAACTCTTATTGGCCTTGACCCCTCCCTATGGGTAATCCATGTACACGTGTCATGTCAAGACAAACTCTCATTGCCCATGACCCCACCTTGTTTGTTCACATGTCCTTCTCACACTTACTCATAAAGCAAGAAAAAAAATCAAGTTGGGGTCCACTCCTTAGTGTAGGTCTTAGGGGCCATTGAAATCTTCATTTATTCGAAACATATGTGTGAAAAAGATAGAGGGCCTCCCATCCGTGTACAAAATATTATCTTTTCCTTTGTCGGAGGCCATGACCGAATTATTTCCTTCCACGTGCCCATCATTTACCGGCTGCTGTAGGTTGTGGCGAAGAATGACCAACGAAGCTTGTGGCCCAAACTAAACTACCCCAATAAACTTTTGAACAGAATAGTGACGTGTCATGTCAGATAAACTTTTGAACTTTATAATAAATATTGTCCTTTTATTTTGACAGATCCGACGGCGCCCATTGGAACGTACTAGACTGTCCAGGGTCTGTGTGGGAAAATCTGATTCGGGAGAATATGGACCGCTGATTTTGAGGCCTGATCGACGGCTGAGATCTTATAATAGGTTTTCCCGTTATGGATAGAAAATGTAATATCTGGCATGTAGGTACATCGGTTTGAAGATCTTTGTAAAAGGTGAATGGTGGAGCAGATTTTTTTGAATTAATGTCAAATAGTAGATATTTTATTCAATAAAAATATATATATAGGAGTATAAAGCGTATTGATATGGTGTGATGGTTAAGTTATGATGGTGTTGTTAATCTTGTTGGGTGCTATTGTTGAATGTTTAAATGGAGATGGAATTCCTCATTTGTAACCTTACCAATTCATAGTTCCCGTTGAAAGCATTTACCTATTATGTGTGTATATACACATATACATCTCTTAAGGCCCATTAATTAAATAATAAGAAAATTCTATAAGTTTGAAAGGTCAATTTTTTGTGGGTATTTATAAAGAATGTTTATATTATATATCCTTCTCATAAAATATTGAAGAGTTTATGGCCCTCATCTATACTAAAAATAACAATGCAAAGTAAACAGTAAAAAATAAAAGAATAAGAGAATTATTGTTAAAAACTCATTAACTCAAACAAACATATGAAATTAGGTAACTAAAAATCAAATGACATGCAAAAGCTATCGCTTAAGATACAACTATATCATATATTGGACTTCTAAGGCAAAAGTCAAACACATTTGGTCATTTTATAGACTTAGGGGAGATTATAGAAACAAATTCATAAAGATGTCTTTGACAAAGAAACATGATCTGAATTAAAGGATGACTTCCAATGACATAAGAACAATCTATTTGGTTGTTGCTTTCAGATTCAATTGTGTGGGTGTTTTGTGCATCAACATTTTGGATCACACTTCGTAATCCATCATCAAGATGATAAAGAGCATAGGGAAAAGGATAGAAAAAGTTGCAAACCTAAACCTCTAGAGAGAGAGAGAGAGAGAGAGATTAACAAAGGAGGAGAGAAAGACCACAAATCAAGGAGAGAAGGTGAGATAGAAACCAAACTAAAAAAAAGAAGCAAAATACAATATAGACCAAAAAAATTAAAACCCCAACAAAAATAAACAGACCAAAAACATAAAAAACACACACATGTACATTCAAAAATATTATTTCTTGCTCTTTATTTTCTTTTTTCTTTAGGCCTCGTTTGTTGTTTTTTGCTTCCCTTTAGGCTCTGTGCGTGTGTGTGTGTGTGTGTGTGTGTTCGAGTAATCATATATATGCCTATACATATTAGTATGATCACTAATATATATATATATATATAATTGCAAGTATTTTAATTTATATACGGATTATATTTAATTATGTGTATGGCATATAATGTCACCCTTTCACTATTATGTATAATTATATGCATTTTATATATAATCTATATCCTTCATATACTTGCATACATGTGTTTCTATACTCATTCATCCCTTCATGTAATAGCATATGTTGAAAGGAAATACAAAATCAAGAAAATGAAAAAGAAATCCAAGTAAGTATGTTGATTGAAGTAATGTTACTAAAGTAGAGAGCAATTGTTGGTTTGTGGTGACTGATCAGGAAAGTATTGTACATTCTCCATGTATCCTCGTTGGGGTTCCGGTCGGGCTAGGCCCTGAGTGGGGGTTCAGGGGGTATCCCTCGAGGAAACTTTTTTTTTTAGGGTTAGGGTTTATTTATGCTAACCGACATTGTAACCCGCCTCAAAAAAGGCTTGATAAATAAGTGGTTGCGGTGTGAAAAACTATTAGATTGTAATTTTCTCTTCGCTGGATAATAAAATAAGTGGAAGATTGTTTCTCTGGTGGATGTAGCCCATATTGGGTGAACCACGTTAAATCTTTGTGTTATTGTATTTATGTCTTCTCTTATTTATGCATTATTTTAATATTACTTATTTCTCATATCTATTGAAACCCTAACAACTGGTATTAGAGCAGTGTATTTCTCAGTGATTAGGCAAAAAATCTCATATTCGAGTGGGAGCAATGGTAGAGGAAGGTAGGCTTAAGGTTGAGAAGTTCAATGACCAAAATTATCAGCTATGGAAGATGCAAATGGAAGATTATCCATATCAAGAGGATCTTTTATTACCGTTGTTGATAATATGGCAGAGAACAATTAAGAGGGGGGTGAATTAGTTGTTACCAAAACCTTAAACCTCAAACCCTTAAACCACAAAACCCTCAAACATGTGTACCCTTAAATTTGATCTAAATAAATAGAGTATAAAACATACATGCATATACAAATCATAAACACATCCACACAAGATAACACAATATTTTTATCGCGGAAACCTTGTTAAGGGAAAAACCATGGTGGGTTGATTACCCACAATAAGAGAATACCTTGTTAGAAGTATAACCTTATTACAATGTATAGGGAATGCACATGCATTCAGGCTCACTGCTCAAATAAAAATTCTCGAGCTACAACCCTGAGGAAGGCTCATTGCCTTACAATCTGATCACTACAATAATTTTCAAGTGTTTGTGAACTAGATAACAATATCTACCTTATGCCAAATCCAGTTCCATCGAAACACAACCAAGATTTCTGATCTAACTCTCTTTGACTCCTTCGAATGAGCAACTTAGCCTTCAAGAGAACTTCACAACTTCTCTACAAGCAATCTCTGGCATTCACAACCAAACTTCCTCTTCTGCAACCAATGATTTTTGCCCTAATTCATCATCTTATACCAAGAAATAGGTCACCAACCCTAATTCACCATCTCTTCAAATTATTGTGACAAATCTCATGCTCAAATTCATCTCTGACCGTCAAATCATAGCTACGGCCTACAACCACCACCTCAAGATCATAAATCTCCTAGATTTCCTTGTTTAGCACTTGTGCAACATGATTTACCAACTAAGTCGGCCAAGAAAATGAATAATAATAAAAATATTATTATTGACTAAAAGCTCCAGCAATCCGATCCTTGTGAAACCATCTGTATCACAAACTCATCAAGAACATACTTTAAGAACATCCTATAGATGATGACATGTAACTGATTGAATGTTTGATAATATTAAGTTGAAGATAATGCAAGGCATTGAATCAGTTAATGGTTTGTATTGTCATT
Organism: Thuja plicata; assembly: GCA_018584345.1. Lineage (NCBI taxonomy): Eukaryota > Viridiplantae > Streptophyta > Pinopsida > Cupressales > Cupressaceae > Thuja > Thuja plicata. The sequence goes on along the minus strand of MU227688.1, from coordinate 216,261 downwards.
GATGTCAACTTGATCTAATTTGTACGGTCATGTACATAATGCCAAAGACTTCAGAGAATCAATGGAACAAAGGTTATGCTTTTAGCAATGCATAAAAGTCAAGTACTCACTAAGTAACAGACAATATCGATGGAGTACACACCAACGATAAAGGCAAAGAAAAAAAGTCATAGTGATACTCGACGAGCAGAAGACAGTGTTGCCCAACGAAGAAAAATCACAGGATGCTCGATGAGCTGAACATAGAGTTACTCGATGAGAAAAATCCAATGATGCCTGACAGACGGAGATCCCGAAGCTGACTGGAGTCACACCGACCGAACTGACAGTTATCACGGATGACTAACTGCAGAGTTGACCGACAAAATAGAGAGTTCAGAAAATGATAAAATATCTAGCTGGCAGAGCTTAAGGATAGACTTAACTGGTTGTTTTATTTGTTTTATTTGACTAGAGTTAAGTAATTGATTTAAACAAGATTTGTACAATTGGCAAGAAGATAACTACGAGATAAATCAAGAGTTAAAGCTTTAAATCAAATTGGGTGGATTGTTTTTCACGCCAAGACTCAAGAATCAAGAATCAAGGAATATCATGTCTATATAAGAGAAGCATAATTCATTTCCGCAATCACATACATGGGAAGGGGAGTGAATAGAAAGAGGATGCTAAAGAGAAACTAATGAAGGATAACTTCATACAGTCTTGATCAATCACACTGAAGAAGAGCTAAAGAATTCTGTAGACACTGAAAAACAGTGAAGCACAACATCCCAGAGTAGAAAGTGTGGAGCACAAAGAATTGAATTGATACATTGATCAGAGAGGTATTGTACTTAAATAGATCTAAAAATTTGCAATTCAAGTTGCATTAGAAACAAGTCATTTTATTTTAGTTTAACCATTGAAGCATCAAGTCTCTTAACAGAGTAGGACTTAACAGTCTTCTATAATTGAGGTATATCCTAACAGATTTCCAAAAATATTGTCATGAAGATAGCATTGAGTGCCCGACACTAACACACAGTCTAAGAAGGAGGCTGATGCAGTTAGGTAGCACCAGATATGCCAGATACCTATTGTGCCCAGAGAGGTTGATCAATATTGGTAGCATATACATGCCAGATATCAAGTGACATTCTATTATTAAAATCCTCTAACAAGGTCACACCTAACAGTGTGTTTGTAACCTTTAACAGGGTTGGCTCCTAACAGGGCTCACTTCAGAAGAGTGAAAATTTGGGGTATCGGTCCCAGTGGTTTTTCCCTTAACAGGGTTTCCACGTTAAAAATCTATGTGTTATGTGTGTATGGTTTATTACTTTACTGTTTTACATTTCACATATGCATTTCTGGATTGATTGGTATACTCTGCATATTTACTAAGTATCGGTAAATAAGTTTTACTGCTTATCGATAATAAAAGAGAATAAGGACAAACAAGGTAAACCGACAAACAATTAATTATTATAAGTATTTCATGGCATGCATCTTGTAGGGACTTAATAATATGATATTTATTTGATTGGTGGTTAGTGATTAAAGGATAGATTTTTGAGGCCACTGATTCACCCCCCCCCCCTCTCAGTTATTACTAACAATTGGTATTAGAGCTTGTGTGCT
>MU227688.1:178163-212414 GCA_018584345.1 Thuja plicata | reverse complement strand
GTCTTAAAGGATGATAGAAATGGAAATCTTGACGCCAAAAGTGATGAAGGTATTTTTCTGGGGTATTCTACCAAGAGCAAAGCTTTTAAATGTCTAATCAAGGCTTCTAACAAAATAGTTGAAAGTGCAAATGTAGAGATTGATGAATTTGCAGAAAAGAATGAGCTGGAAAGCACAAAAGAACCAGAGGACTACAACAAGTTTGTATATTGTGAAGAACCCATAACTCTATCCGAGCAACAGTGCTTAATTCCAGAACAATAGAATGTTGCAACCGACGGTCAGAATGTTGTTACCGACGGTCAGGATAATGATCAAGATAATGTGCAAGGTAATGAAAATCAAGCTAATACACAAAGAGATGTACCTGTACTTGCAAGATATGTAAGAAGGAACCATCCAGAGGACCAAATCATAGGAGATAAGAAAGCTAGTACAAGAACAAGAAGTAAGTCTTTAAACTCAAATTGCTTAATTTATGAGTTTGAGCCAAAATCTGTCAATGCTGCACTAGATAATGAAGAATGGATAAGTGATATGAATGATGAGATTGAGTATATTGAGAAGAAGAAAAATGGTCACTTGTGCCAAGACCAGATGACAAAAATGTCATCAGTACAAAATGGATATTCAGAAATAAGCTAAACGAGAATGGAGAAGTCACAAGGAACAAAGCAAGACTAGTATGCAAGGGGTATGCACAAGAGGAAGGTATAGACTATGGAGAAACCTTTGCACCCATTTCTAGGCTAGAAGGAGTAAGAATACTACTTGCTTATGCTGCATAAAAAATATTTAAAGTATATCAAATGGATGTCATTCAACATTCCTAAATGGAATACTTGAAGAAGAGGTATACATTGAGCAACCAGAAGGGTTTGTAGATCCATACAAGAGGAACATGGTATGTAGACTTCACAAAGCCTTGTATTGATTAAAACAAGCTCCCAGAGTCTGGTATGATTGACTTCATTCCTATCTAATAAGTGTTGGATTCATAAGGACTAGTGAAAACAATAATCTTTATTTGAAAAAAAAACTAATGCTAACACTTTGATTGCTGAAATATTTGTTGATGACATCATATTTGGAGGCAATGATATACTATGTAAGTCATTTTTTGATGAGATGAGAAAATAATTTGAGATGTCTATGTTTGGTGAGATCAAGTTCTTTCTTGGTCTATAGATCATTCAACAAAGTGAGGGTATTTTCATTACACAGTCCAAATACATCAAAGAGGTCCTAAAATTTTTCAAGATGGAAGATTCCAAACTAGTTGGAACACCGATGGCCACTGGAAGTAAGTTGACAAAGGAGGACAAGACAAGAGATGTAAATCAGACTTTGTATAGATCAATGATAGGAAAACTCATGTATGTTGTACACACTAGACCAAATATTGCACATGCAGGAGGAATTATTGCTAGATTTTCTGCTAACCCTAGGGAATCACATATGACTACTGTGAAAAGAATCTTAAGATATCTGAAGAATACTAAGGAATTTGGCTTATGGTATAGAAGAGAAGGTAAATTTGAACTTAAGGTGTTTACCGACGCTGATTGGGCTGGAAATCTTGATGACCGGAAGAGCACAATTGGAGGAGAATTCTTTATGGGTGACAGACTTGTCACATGGATTAGCAAGAAGCAATGATGCATCTCACAGTCTACTGCAGAAGCATAATATGTTGCTGCTACTGCAAACTGCTCAAATATTGCATGGATCAAATAGTTGCTGGAAGGTATACATATGAAGATCTCAGAACCAGTGATTATCTGTTGTGATAACACCAGTGCAATAAATATTTCCAAGAATCCAGTCATGCATTCCAAGACTAAACACATTGCAATCAAGTATCATTACTTAAGAAAACAAGTTCAAGAAAAAGAGGTGATACTTGAGTATGTGCAATCTAAAGAACAATTGGCCAATATCTTCACCAAGCCACTACCCAAGGATACATTTGAGTACCTGAGAAAGAGACGAGGGGTCAGACCCTTGTCTACCAGTTAGTAAAACACTGAAGGCTGCATCAACCTATATATTATCAAAATATTATTCATGTTCATACAAGCAAAAATATGAACTTCAAAGCTACATCTATATACATAAAGGTATATATCAGAACCAAGCACCAGATCATATTGATGTATTACTAATGGATAAGGGAAATTCAAGGAATATATTATGGATCGAGAGAAAAGATCACTTGAAATTAATGTCATATATCTGTGAGATATTTGTTTGGCATTGTTGTCAAAGGGAGAGAAAGTTTCCATATTATCACAGTCTTTAGGAAAAGAAGAAAGATTATCCATTATCAGATTAATCCAATAGGGAGAGATCATATCCATAGGGAGAGTTGCTGACAAAAGACAAAGACATCAAAGAATAAGAACAATCAAAAGAGAGATATTGACACAAGGGAAGGACGCAACACATCAGAACAAGAAACACAGAAAGATGCAAGAATCAAATCTAAGCTAAACACAGAGCTTACTGACAGTTAGACATTTTTATTGGTTATAAAAAACAAATTGTTCGGTAATTTGATGAATCTCAACTGTTATATTTCATATTGTATTAGAAATAGTATAGTATGATAATATAGTATGTTGCCATCAATGCCAAAGGGAGAGATTGATGACATGTAACTGATTGAATGTTTGATAATATTAAGTTGAAGATAATGCAAGGCATTAAATCATTTAATGGTTTGTATTGTCATTGATGTCAACTTGATCTAATCTATACGTTCATGTACATAATGCCAAAGACTTCAGAGAATCAATGGAACAAAGGTTATGCTTTCAACAATGCATAAAAGTCAAGTATTCACTAAGTGACAGACAACACCGACGGAGTGCACACCATCGGTAAAGGCAAAGAACAAAATTCATCGTGATACCCGACGAGTAGAAGACAGTGTTGCTCAACAAAGCAAAATCACAGGATGCTTGACGAGCTGAACACAGAGTTGCCCGACAAACAAAATCTAATGATGCCCAACAGATGGAGATCCCGAAGCTGACTGGAGTCACACCGATCGAACTGGTAGTTATCACCGACGACTAACTACAGAGTTGACCGACAGAACAAAGAGTTCAGAAAATGACAAAATATCTAGCTGGCAGAGCTTAAGGATAGACTAAACTGGTTGTTTTATTTTTTTAATTCGACCAGAGTTAAGTAATTGATTTAAAGAAGATTTGTACAGTTGGCAAGAAGATAACTACGAGATAAATTAGGAGTTAAAGCTTTAAATCAAATCGGGTGGATTGTTTTTCATGCCAAGAATCAAGAATCAAGAATCAAGGAATATCATGTTTATATAAGAGACAAGCATAATTCATTTCCGCAATCACATAAACGGGAAGGGGAGTGAATAGAAAGAGGCTGCTAAAGAGAAACTGGTGAAGGATAACTTCATACAGTCCTGATCAATCAAGCTAAAGAAGAGCTAAAGAATTTTGTAGACACCGACGAATAGTGAAGCACAACATCATTGAGAAGAAAGTGTGGAGCACAAAGAATTGAATTGATACATTGATCAAAGAGGTATTGTACTTAAATAGATCTAAAAATCTGCAATTCAAGTTGCATTAGAAACATGTCATTTTGTTTCAATTTAACCATTGAAGCATCAAGTCTCTTAACAGAGTAGGACTTAACAGTCTTCTATAATTGAGGTATATCCTAACATATTTCCAAAAATATTGTCATGAAGATAGCATTGAGTGTGCGATACCGACACACAGTCTAAGAAGGAGGTTGATGCAATTAGGTAGCACCAGATATGCCATATACCTATTGTGCCTAGAGAGGTTGATCAATATTGGTAGCATATACATGCCAGATATCAAGTGACATTCTATTATTAAAATCCTCTAACAAGGTCACACCTAACAATGTGTTTGTAACCTTTAGCAGGGTTGGATCCTAACAGGGCTCACTTCAGAAGAGTTAAAATTTGGGGTACCGGTCCCTGTGTTTTTTCCCTTAACAAGGTTTCCACGTTAAAAATCCGTGTGTTATGTGTATGGTTTATTACTTTACTATTTTACATTTCACATATGCATTTCTGGATTGATTGGTATACTCTGCATATTTATTGAGTATTGGTTAATAAGTTTTACTGCTTATCGGTAATAAAGGAGAATAAGGACAGACAAGGTAAATCGACAGACAATTAATTATTATAAGTATTTCATGGCATGCATCTTGTAGGGACTTAATAATCTAAGATTTATTTGATTGATGGTTAGTGATTAAAGGATAAATTTTTGAGGCCACTAATTCACCCCCCCTCTCAGTTATAACTAACAATAGAATCATTATAAATACTCAAAAATTCAAATCCACCACATCCATTGGATTTGCTAGCTCTTTTTCACTAAACCTAAAGAAGATTGTCACCAAGTCTCTAAGACAATAAGATTATACCTTGTGAACCTCTAAATAATAAACCCTCTAAGTTGAAGAAACCTGAGTATGTCTCCAACACACTCCTAGGTTCGCTCCATGAAATTTTAAATTTATTGAGCACACCGAACCTCTTTATGTCTTTTTGTCAACACAATTTGTCACCATATCTTCCAGTCACCTTTTGTAACCTAGTTACCTATCCAAATCATCATGAAACCTTCTATAAATTTGAGTGAACTAAGTAAACACCTTCATCATCCCTTCTCTACTTGCACGAATCCATCTCTGCAATATCCGCCTCCTAACAAACCTTTTAGCATTTTGCTCCATTAGCTAACTTGCAACAGTTAAGTTAGCACTAACAAAATAACTCTTCTGATAACTTCCTCTAATCAATCCTTCTACCATGTTGATATCAATGCCAACAATCATCTTCCAAATTTTCCAATATGCCATATGCCAACAATATCCCCCTTTGGCATTGATGGAAACATGTGATGTGAAAAATAAGTAATACATTTGATGATAGAATTCCAAAGAGCAAGGAGGATCATGGGGCCATCATGGAGAATTTGCTCAATGAGGAAATGAAGGACATGAAGCAGCACTTGAATGAAATGCAAGAAGCTATGGAGTCCTTTAAAACCAAGCTGGAAGAAATGGAGAAGGAATTGCTGATTAAGGTAAATAATAACAACAGAAATGAGGAGATTATGGCCAGAGTCAATGCTCTTGTGGAAGAAAAGCTGAAAGACATGAAAAATCAAATCAACCACAATGGGCATATAATAAGTATTATTCTCAAGCATATCAATGTGGGGCTTAAAGTATCTCTTCAAAATCTCAAAGCTTTATATGCCTACTTAGAGAGTAGTCTGCTGAGAATACTACAATCACAATAGATGACAAAGCTGGAAGCTCAGGCCAAGGAACCAGAACCCGAAGTGGCATAAAAAGGAAAATTCCAGAGATTCCAAAGGAGTTGAAAGCGTTGAAAGAGTCCATTGATAAAATGGAAGATATGCAGAAAGAGGCTGAGGAATCCTACGAAAGTATAAAGTAGTTTTTATTTTTCTATGTTGGAATCTGGGCTGGAAGTTGTGTTGGAAACTATGCTGGAAACTATGTTTCCTTTTGGCAGTTTTTGTTTTCCTTTTTTGGTTAATGGGGGTTCGTCGGGGTCCTACTTTTTGTTCATAGTAGGCTTTCTATGTGTGTAAGGATTGTTGATGCTTATCTCTAGTACTTTTATGTAAAAGGTTTCGGGGTCCTTTCAAAAGTTGTATTTACCTTAATAAAAAACAATCCCACTACTAGAAATATATTCAACAGTACTACCACCAATATCCAATTTATCTTTCAGAGTCTCTCTAACACTTCTCATCTTTGGATCTACTCCCCCTGGGAACATGCTCTCCTCTGTTCCATTCTAATTACATACTCTTCTCTCTATCAGTTTCTCCACTTTAAATACACACCACACATCTTGGCTAACTTCTTTCTTATGTGCAAGTATACATAAAATTGCATCTCTCATCTGAACTACTTCCTTCGAATCTTCTCCTCTGATATCTCGTTGTCTTCCCCATCTTATTCTCTTGCATTTGTTCTTTTCTTTTGCACTAGCTCCTCATATCTTTTCACATCTGCTTCTCTCCCCTTTTTACATAAATTACAAAGGTGTATTATTTTTTCCTATAACACCTTATTTTTCATACCAATGCCTTCTATGCTTCTGCAAATTTGTCAATCTTATCTTACTCTCTTGCACACACATCTTAGATCCACTAAAAAAATTCAACTATTGTGCAAGTATTAACAACTCATCCTTCTGATTTATGTAGTTACAAAAAAATTCTTAATTCTAGATCTTTTCAATCCCTTCACCATGCATAATACTCCCCCTGAGTAGTAGCCTCCATACATCAATCCAATTTTAATGATATCTTCATGAAGCTCTTTTGGAGTGATGCATCCTTCTGCATCTTAGTTTTGAATAGGAGGAGAAAGTCCTCTTGACTTGCCTTTGGGATTCGCAGAAGTAGATCATTTTTATGGAGTAGCTTTGTTCTTCTTTCTTCTTGTACTCCTCTTGTGCTTTTGTTCCTTACCTCCTTTCTCATTTTCTTTTACCTTTTCTTTGATATTCCCTTTAACACGCTTGCCTACCTTATCTTATGCTTTTCTTCTATTTTGATCATTTCTTCTAATTCTCATGTTTGCTTCTTTCGTGTCGTCTCCGACCACTACCTTGCTTCTGCAACTTCCAGTAATAAGTTCAGATATATTGCATTTTATTTCTAAAACAATTCTATGTCTATTCTTACCTTCCTTCTTAACAGTACATTTCCTTGCAATGTGACCAAACTTCTTGCATGCAAAACATCTATCATTTTCTCTTTTATGAGAGTCAATCCTCTTTCTCATACTATTGCACATGCTTGGATCATGATCATTCTGTAGACACCCTAAATATTCCAACCAAAGTCAAAGTGGTCAAATCAAGTCAACATCATGGATTAATTAACAAAGCCATTAATTAATTAAATTCAAGCCAAAAGGGATTAATTAAACTATGTGATTGATTTAATCAATTACTTATATAGTTCAATTAAATAAATCAAATGCAACCCATCTAATTCTATTACATGGCTAATTTAATTAATTTTTTTAATTAAGTAATTCCTAATTCCTTTCAGCAACCACTATGGGAAAAAAAATCAATTAGCTACTGAGAAGAGAGCATTAACAGCACATGGATCACTCCAAGGCTATGCTATCTTAGCCACTCATTTAGCCTTTTCTATCCTCACCACTCATTTGAAACACATCACTCAACCTTAACCTCAACCATACTTTGACCTTGGTAAATCAAACTCACCCCCTTACCCTCGGGAATTCCTATAAATAGAAGGCATTTCTTAGTGTAGACTACCAATCCACATGTTAGAGCACCAATTCACTTGATATCAATTACATTTAGCATTGAGCATTCTTAATTAGGATCATAATGGTAATTTTCATTTAGCATAGTTCTTCATTAAGATCTTGCATCCTAGAACAAATTGTGCATCAATTAGCTTTGCATCATCAATCATATATAATTTCTCATTTTCTAAGCTGTCTCTAGGATCTCTAACGTAGCTGAGAGCAATAGTCCTTAGAACTAGAGAGAAATGAAACGCTCAACAGGTTTATCATTTCAATTAATCTAATCATAGTTTATCTTTCAATTTGATTTGACTAACCCATTATTAATGTTTCATTGATATTGTGTGCAGGTCAAACATACGGACTACACATCCCTTCTGCAATCAAAACATAGATATCCTTTTCTGCAATCCTCTTCTTTGTGTTCATCTTTAAAGGACTTACCTCTGAACTTCTTAGGCTTGTTTGCTGACTTCTTCTTGATCTTTTTCTTTTTATTTCTTGAGTTAGGCTTACTTTGACTAGTCTTAGAGCACTCTCCCTTGTCTATTCTAGTGTCACTTTTGTTTATTAACCTTCTCTAAAGTAACAATGCCTCAAGCTTAGCTAAACTAATCTTGAGTTTGTTTTTAAGATCATTTGCAATTCTAAGCTCTTCTTCCATGGATCCAACCCATTGACCATCCATGTAGGCTTTATACACTTTTCTAGCATCAATCTCATATATTAAATATATATGATCTTCCACAGTTTTCTAATATTGTGAGTTGAGATTTCCTTCAATTGTCTTTATGCTTTCATTTTCCTTGAATTGTCTAACATCAGACTCCTTCTAACTTTGATCATTGAAATTATCACAGTTTGTTGATCTCTTTTCATTTTCAGTTATATTTGCATCTATTGACCCTTCCTTTTTAAATACTGGCCATTTTGCACCTCTTGATTTGATTCTCATCAGAAGTTTCCATAAAAACTATTCCAACACTTTGTTATTCTATTTTGTCTTTGCAAATATCATATTGACTTCTACTAGATTGAATAACTAGATGACTATCTTCTGAAGGATTCAATTTTTCATACCTTAATATCATTGGCTTAACTTGTGACTCTAGCATTGCTCCTTCTTCTTTTCTTGCATCAACTTCATCAACAATTTAATTTGAGGTCCTCTGCATCTGATTCAGATATTGTTGGTGCATTACCTTGTTAAGGATGCTACCTTGTCTACATTTGTATGATCAGGTCTGACTTTGTTCGATCTGAGTGATATGATCATTTATTCCTTTATTATTCAGATGGAAAACATTTCTCTCTCTTTGATTGTGATCCAACTTCACTTCTAGAATTATTCAGAATCTTGCATCCTTTATTACTAAAGTGTAGATTGTATCCTTCTTCAACTAATTCACCAACACTAAGAATATTGTAAATCAAATCAATAACATTCAACACATTATCTATTATGTTCTCTTTATCTAATAAAAAAGTATCTCTTCCCCTAATTCTCCCTTCAATGTTGTCACCCCATCTAACAATTCCACCATCATATTATTCATACTTCACAAACTTGTACTTATGTCACTATTCATGTGATGTGAACATCCCCTATCTATCAGCCAATCATTTTTCTTAATCCTTTGAGTGACTGAGACATGTTATTCTTCAATAAAACAACTCATTGAGTTCTCAAGGGTAACCTTTTCAACAATACTACATGAAGAAACATTTCTAGTAGGGATATCACTGGACTTTGTCTTCTCAATAGCACAAACATCATGAACATTACTCATAGTTCCTCTAGTATAATATTTTACAAAAGTATGAATAGTAGAATTTATTCGTTCAAAGTTATCTTCCCTCTTGAAAGTACATATTTCATTCATCTCAGATTCCATAGATTTGTTCATATTGCCAGTCATGACACCCGAGCACTTACTACCAATAATCTATTTGTCTTCTTTGACATCTTGAGTAGTTAGAGCTATCTCATCTTCTTGAGTAGCTGAGATTTCATCCTTGATCACACTATTGTCAGCAACATTAGTCATGACATTTTCAACAAGATTTTTATAAATAGAACTTGACATCATAGATGTAGTCTTAGGTTCATTTCCCATAATTACAACAAAAACACGTTCATCTTTACTCTTAACATTATCTGATTCATCATCAGCTGCATAATTACAATTTTTCTCATCTTTAGACTTGTTATACTTGTGCTTGGGAAATCTTTATGGACATCTAGAAGCATAATGTTCTATCCTTTTGCAACAAATGCATTTAAAAGGCATTTTTCCTTTATACTTACCAGATCCTTTAAATAGTTTCCTTGCCACCAATGCTTCCAATTCTTGAAGCTTTCTTTCTTCTTCCTCAAGTTCTCTCATCTCCTTTTCATATTTTGACACCCTTCTTGTTGATCCATTACCTTTATCTGATCTACGCATGTATCTTCTTGATATAGTAGCCTTGAAGGTTGATTCAACTATGGGTAGAGAATCACCAAACTCACTCATTTCAAAGGCAGATAAATTACCAACCAATGTATCTCTTGTAACAACAACAACAATTATGATTTATTTAATAGTAGAAAATTTTCTCTTGCATGTAGGAGGCAGAGATCTCAACACCTTTTAAACAATCTCCCCTTCTTCCAATACACCGCCAACACATCTGATGTTGCAAACTAATTCATTTATCTTTAACATGTAAGAGTTAATGTTCTCATCCTCATACATTCTCATAGATTCATCCCTTCCTTTTAGGCTTTGTAACTTAGCTTTCTTGACACATTCATCACCTAAATTTAGGGTTTCTAGTTTTGTCCAAATCTAATGTGTAGTCTCCAACTCCATTAAATTTTTATACTCTCTATCTAATAGAGCACTTAGCAAACCTTCCTTTTCTTTAATGTCATAATCAAACTACTTCTTCTCATCTAGTGTTGTCGTAGATAGATCTGCAAGAGGAGTGTAGGAGTTCTTTTTGATGGTCCGATATTCTTCTCTAATGCATCTTAAATGAGTTATCATTCATTCTTTCCATATAGGGTAGTTTGTTTCTTCAAACCTAGGATTTTCCTTCTTGTAAGTTTCCATATATGATCTCCCTCAAGATGTTAGGCTCCCTTCAAGGGACCAAAGTTGTGATACCAATTGTTGATAATATGGAAGAGAACAACTAAGAGGGGGGTGAATTAGTTGATACCAAAACCTTAAACCTCAAACCCTTAAGCCATAAAATCCTCAAACTTGTGTACCCTTAAATTTGATCTGAATAAATAGAGTATAAAACATACATGCATATACAAATTAGAAACATGTTTAATCAATTTGACACAATATTTTTATCGTGGAAATCTTGTTAAGGGAAAAACCACAGTGGGGCTGATTACCCACAATAAGATAATTCCTTGTTAGAAGTATAACCCTATTACAATGTATGGGAATACACATGCATATAGGCTCACTACCTAGAGCTCATTTCTCAAATAAAAATCCTTAGGCTACAACCTTGAGGAAGGCTCATTACCTTACAATCTTATCACTATAATGATCTACAAGCTTTTGTGAACTGGATAACAACATCTACCTTATGCCAAATTCAGTTCCATTGAAGCACAACCAAGATCTATGATCTAACTCTCTCTAACTCCTTCAGATGAGAAGCTTAGTCTTTAAGAGATCTTCACAAATTCTCTACAAAAAATCTATGGCGTTCGCAACCAATATTCCTCTTTTGTGCCCAATGATTTTCTCCCTAATTCATCATCTTATACCAAGAACTAGGTTACCAACCCTAATTCACCATCTTTTCAAATTATCGTGCCAAATCTCATGCTCAAATTCATCTCTGACTTTCAAATCATAGCTACGGCCTACAACCATCATCTCGAGATCATAAATCTCCCATATTTCTTGGTTTAGCACTTACGCAACATGATTTACCAACAAAGTTGGCCAAGAACATGAATAATAATAAAAATATTATTATTGACCAAAATATCCACCAATCTGATCCTTCTAATCCATGTGTACTGCCAAATAATCAAGCACATACTTCAAGAACATCTTATAGCATCATTATAAACACTCAAACATTCAAATCCGCCACAACCATTGGATTTGCTAGCTCTTTTTCACCGAACCTGAAGAACATTGTCACCAAATCTATGAGATAATAAGATTATGCTTTGCAGATCTTTGAAGTATAAACCCTCTAAGTTGAATACACTTGAGTATGTCTCCAACACACTTCTAGGTTCACTCCATTAAATTATAACTTTATTGAGCACATCGAACCTCTTTCTATCTTCTTATCAACACAATTTGTCACCCTATCTGTCACTCACCTTCTGTAAATTGGTTACATGTCCAAATCATCATGAAACCTTCTATAACTTTGGGTGAACTGATTAAACACCTTCATCATCCCTTCTCTATGTGTGTGACTTCATCTCTGCAATATTCGCCTCCTACCAGACCTTTTAAAATTCTGCTCCACTGGTTAACTTGCAACTGTTAAGTTAGTACTAAGAAAATAACTCTTCTGATTACTTCCTCTAATAAATCCTTTTGCTATGTTGACATCAATTCCAACACAATAATATTCCAACTTTTCCAATATTCCAACAATCATTGGGTTGAAAAAAATAATCCAATGACTACTTCAGATGAACAATGAGAGGTTCATGATAGGAAGGCACTAGGAGAAATATGATTGTGTCTGGCATCATCAGTGGATTTCAATATATAAAAAAAGAAACAAAACAAAATGGTCTAATGAAGGCATTAGATAAACTATATGAGAAACCCTTAGCCTCAAATCAGGTATTTCTTATGAAATGTTTATTTAATATAAATATGCCAAAAGGTGGGTATGTTAGTGATCGTTTGAACGAGTTTAACACAGTTACTAGTCAGCTAAGTTTTTTAAAAGTAAATTTTGATGATGAGATTAGGGCTCTCTTGATTTTATGCTCATTTCCTGAAAGATGGAATGGCTTGGTCACGGTTGTAAGTAACTTTGTCTCTAGTTCAAAGAATTTAAAGTTTGATTATTTTGTTGGTGTTATCCTTAGCGAGGAAATGCGATAGAAAAGTATAGGTGAGACATCAGGTAGTGCTTTGACTGTTGAGAATAGGGGATGACAAAGGGAAAGATCAAAGATCCCAGGTAAGCATGGGAAATTTAGGAAGGGAAGATCTAAATCTAGGGTAAATGTGGAGTGCTGGAATTAGGGAAAGAAAGGACATATGAAGGATATTATTGATCTTGAAAGGGAAATAAGAGGATAGACAACAAGAACATACAAAGGAAGCAAATGTAGCAGGTGATGTGTTACAAGATGCTTTTATTCCTGGATAATATTATTAATTCTTGGGTATTAGATTTGGGGGCTTCCTTTCATGCCACACCCCAAAGAAAATATTTTATCAACTATGTTCATTGTGATTTTGGACAAGTTTATTTAGGTGATGATGAACCATGAAAAATTATTGGAAAGGGAAAAATATAGATAAAATTACCAAATTAAAATCAATGGTTATTGAAAGAGGTAATACATGTTCCTAATTTGAGAAGAAATTTAATATCAGTAGGAAAACTGGGAAGTGAAGGTTGCATAGTCATATTCACAGATAATTCATAGAAATTTACTAAAGGCTCATTGATAATAGAAAAAGGGGGAAATGTAGGTATATTGTATTTATGTACTGGTAATACTGATTATTATATTTCCCTAGCTTCCACATGAACATATATAACTCTATGGGACAATCAACTTGGGCACATGAGTGAGAAGGGTATGATGCTTCTCTATTCAAAGAATTTATTACCAGGTTTGAAACAAGTTGATTTGGGTTTTTTGTGAAAATTGTGTTTATGGAAAATAAAAGCGGGTCATATTTCTTAGAGTTGGGAAGGAAAAGAAAATTGAGAAGTTAGAGCTTGTGCATTCTGATGTATGTGGACTAGCTCAATTACCATCTCTTGGTGGGTATTATTATTATGTTACTTTTATTGATGATGCAACTAGGAAAAGTTGGGTTTATTTTATTCCCAAAAAATTTGATGTATTTGAAGTCTTTAAGAAATGGAAAGATTTGGTTGAGAATGAGACATGGAACAAGTTGAAGTGTCTTAGATTAGATAATGGAGGTGACTATTGTAGTAGAGAGTTTGATAGTTATTTTTCATACCATGGGATGTGTAAACAAAAGACAGTTCTTAGAACCTCACAAGAAAATAGTGTGTCTAAAAGGATGAACAGAAGAATCATGGAGCGTGAAAGGATCATTAGAAAGCGTATAGGATTTCCATTACAATTTTGGGAAAATTTTGTAAATACTAACTTTTACTTGATAAATAGAGTGCCTTCTAGTTCGTTGGATGGTGTTGTTCTAGTGGAGGCGTGGATAGGTAAAAAGGTAAACTACTCATTATTGAAAACTTTTGGTTGTGAAGCATTTGTCCATATTGATATAGAAAATCGATCAAAGCTCAAGGAAAACTCCAAGAAGTGTACTTTCATTGGATATAGAGTTAATGATTTTGGTTATCGTTTATGAGATTTTCAAATCACAAAATCATTAGGAGTAGAGATGGAATATTCAACGAAAAGATCATGTACAAGGATCAGATACATGGAAAGAAGAAATAAAAGGAACACACAAAATAGATGGTGCTTAATGAAATCCCAGTAAATGTAGTTCCAACGGTGCCAGAAAATATCAAACAACCAGAACCACAACAAGCTCCTCAAACTCTAGTAAGAAGATCTTCCAAGATAAGTAGAACTCCTAAATGATATTCTCCTTCATTATTGTACACTCAAAAAAGGGAAGCAATGCAAAATGAGTAGTTTACTTCATCTTTTCTCAATTGCACAATTGGAAGGAATATTTCCCCAATAGGCTCAAGAGGGGACTCAAGCGCTAATTAAGGATGATGGTCCTTTGCTTAAGATGATGATGAATGTAAAATTACAAGATGATATAATGTAAATGATAAATTAAGAAAGTTATAGAAAAAGTTTAAAAAACATGCAGATATTGAGCAGAAAAGTATAGAACTAGAAAGAAGATAAGAGGATGGACATGTGTGTGAAATTTCAGTAGAAAATGGAAGGAACGGTTTGAAAGTCGACCTATACTCAATAGTTTTGGCTGGAATTTTCTAGGTCTGACCGACTGTGTCGGATCTTTGTGATCCCGATCTAGTGGCTTCGCAACATGATCCCATGCACAAAAAAATGGGGAAGAAGGTTGTATAAAGGTGTTTGCAGGCTTAGTAAAACCCCTATTTAGGAATCAACCTTGAAATGAAATAAAACAAACTGTGTTGTCATGTAGCAGAGACTAGATCTAGAAAATGAAGTATATCATACCTTGATGATGCAAATGCTCCTTTGAATGTGATCAAGTATGTTGATGAAATAAATTTGACTTAAACACAAAATCCCAAAACAAAATCATGAAAGATAAAACCTTATGAAGTAGATGTTATAATTCACCACAACGTTCGATTGAGGAGAAGAGAAAAAAGTTCTTGAATGAAGATGGATGAATGAGGATATCCCTTCTTAATAAAAACTCCTTTTATTTTCCTTCAATGGAAAAATAAGCTATATATACGGAAGAGAACACCTTGATTTTCTTGAGAAGAATGAAGAATTGAATGCTTGAACTTTATGGCTCTAGATTTTCTTGATTTTCCCTTCTTGCACTTAATAACTTGATTGACAATAATCGTCACACTTCTAAAATCTTGATCATGAATTCTGTACCATCCTAAAAATTTAGCACCCATTATTGGATGTCTTTTAGGACCTATTAGACCCCATTTTAGTGATTTAAAGATCCCAATGTCTCTAGGATTGATTTCCTGCATCTTTCATATTCTTTCCCCGAGACTTGGCACACTACCCGAGCCCCAAGCCCCATATATCCTTATCAACATCTTGTTCACCTGGGTATTAACCTGTAGGGGTGATTATATTGCAGCCTTCCTAACATATAATAAAATCCTATAGCCCTAGAATTCTATGGAGACCTTTGTAGGCATCTTGATTATATACATAACATGCAACCCTACTATAACTATATTAGTAGCTAGGGCCACCCACAATAATAAAGAAAGAGGGGGCCTATCGAGTCCCATGTATATAGTTTTATTTGGATTTTGCACAAACTTTCTATTGGTTGTTGGCTCCGCTTAAAGAATTAGAATCAACCCCTCATACGAATTGATCCTCTCCCCTTGGTCGATAGTTCACTTTCTCACCTTTGATTTTTGGGGTATGGTAGTTCCTGATTTTCTCTTTTGATAAGGAATGGAACGACTAATGGAACGCAAAAAGATGTTGACAAAAAAAAGAATTATTCTTTTACTATGGCAGTGGTTCGATGGTTGTTCTCCACTAACCACAAGGATATAGGGACTCTCTATTCAATCTTTAGTGTCGTTGCTGGAGTGATGGGCACATGCTTTTTAGTATCAATTCATATGGAATTAGCACAACCCTGCGATCAAATTCTTGGTGGGAATCATCAACTCCATAATGTTTTAATAATGACTCACACTTTTCCCACAACCTCTTTTATGGTGATGCCGATGGTGATAGGTGGATTTGGAAATTGGTTCATTATGATTCCTATAGGTGCACCCAATATGACATTTCCACGATTGAATAACATCCCCTCCTGGTCTTCGCCACCTTTTTCATCGCCCCCATCAAGCCCAGTCTTGGTAGAAGTGGGTAGCAGCACTGGGTGGACAGTCTATCTGCCCCTAAGTGGTATTACCAATCATTCTGGAGGATTCATTGATCTCGCAATTTTTATTCCTCATCTATCAGGTGTTTCCCCCATTTCAGGTTCTATTAATTTTATCACTACTATCTCTAACATGTGCGGGAATGGAATGACTATGCATTGATCACCTCTCTTTGTGTGGTTCAGTCCAGTGACCACATTCCCACCTTTACCATCACTCTCGATACTAGCAGGGGAAATTACCATGTCGTTAACTGATCAAAGATTTAATACAACCCTTTTCAATCCCACTGGAGGGGGGACCCGATCTTATACCAGCACCCCCCTTGGTTCTTCGGCCATCCAGAGGTGTATATTTTGATTTCGCCTGGATTCGGTATCATCATTCATATCGTACTGAATTTTCTGGGAAAACCAGTCTTCAAGTATCTGGGCATGGTTTATGCCATGATAAGTATTAGTATTATTGGATTCCTTGTTTGGGCTCATCATACATTTACTGTGGGCCCATATATTGATACACATCCTCACTCTACCATAGCTACCATGATCACAGATGTCCCCACTGGAATCAAAATCTTTAGTTGGATCGCTACCATGTGGGGAGGTTCAATAAAATACAAAACACCTATGCCATCTGTTGTAGGGTCCATCCTTCTGTCCACCATAGGAGGACTTAATAGAATAGTCCTGGTGACTTTTGGGCTAGACATTACTCCACATGATACTCATTACATGGTTGCAAATTCCCATTATGTACTTCCCATGGGAGCCATTTTTTCTTTATTCGCAGGATTTTATTTTCGGGTGGGTAAGATCTTTGGTCGAACATACCTCAAAAATTTACGTCAAATTCATTTTTGGATCACTTTCATTAGGGTGAATTTGACCCCCTTTCCCATGTATTTCTTGGGGCTTTTGGGTATGCCACGTTGCATTTCATATTCTTTCCCCAAGACTTTGCACACTATCCAATCCTCATATTTTCTTTGAAATTAACCTTGTCAAGACTAGGCTGATCTAGGCTGGCCTTTTCTTAGAGAAGGCTGACCTAGTTTGGCCTTATCCTATATAAGGCCGACCCAAGTCAGCCTTGTCCTTGGGCATTAATTTTAAGTGGGCTCCAAGCCCAATGCGTGGGTATTTTATTTCCTAATCTCTATTATTTTCAGCCTAAAAGTATTCAATCCTAAAATGAGTATAAAAGGACATCAAATCCTCTCATTTTGACATCCTAGATTATCAATATTATCCAATCTTTGTGTAAGATATCTATGTGCAACCAACCAATCTTTCAAGAGAAATAAAGCATTCAAGTTGTACAATTGAAGTGGTGGATTCAATATTTGAATTCAAAAATCTAATTAAAGATCTGCATGTCTTCTTCCATTAAATAAAATGAAATCTTCTCTCATTGATGCAAATTTATCTCCCATGGTAGCCGAGTAGAGGAATTCTCAAGCAAGCAAGAAGATTCATTCCTCTTCTCCTTTCAACATTTCAAGAATACAATCATTTAAGATCTAGGATTTGGAAAGTGTATATCCATTGAATTTGTGAAGGGATACTTGATTCTAAAACACATTCCAAACATGCAAGCATCATTATGGAGTTGATTGATTTCTACATCCATCCATGAGGGTTTTTCATGCAAGGTAAATCTGACATCTATCTTTTTTATGAAATTTCTATTTCAAGGTTGATTCCTCTACATGGGCTTGACCAAGGAAAGCCCCTTTCCACAACCTTTCCCCCCTTCTTTTTGTGTGCAGGAACAAGTTTTCAAAGTTTTAGATCTGTAATTTCAGAGATACAGAACCAGTGGTTGATCCTCTACAAAAAATTTCAGATTTTGTGTCTCTAGGACAAGGCCAAATTTCTTGGACAAGGTTGACTTGAGTCGACATAGTCTTGGGAATTAAAAAATTTCACTATCAGAATATACAAATTCCAGGGTTCCAGATCCAGAACAATTTTTGACTTCGACAGTTCTGTGACAGTCATTTCAAGATCTCAAATTTGTTCCTCCTCTCCTAGCTTCAAAGTGAGTTCGTTATTCTTCTTTTCCTATTTCACTTAATGTTACACATCATATCTGATATCATATTTAGTTAGTTGTAATTTCATTTATTATAGTTTGTATTCCTTTCATCTTAACATAAAAGGAATTCAATCCCCAATACTCCATCTTCAAATCTAGATCTAGTATTAGCACCCCTTCATCATTGTGGGATTTTCTAATCTAGTTTTGGTTTGAGTGTGAAGTATTTGGGAGTTTTCCTAATGTAACACAGGATATAACCCTCTTACATATCCACATTTAATTTTGTGGGTGATCTTCCTTCGTAGCATTGCTCACCATTTCTTATGTTACACTAACAATGGATTATGGATGCCAAATTGAGGGGAGATAGGGGGATAATATACTCATATCATTTTGGGGAGTTAAAATAAAGAAGGCCAACCAAAAATACATATTTCCCCCCAAAACCATAGCACACACTCCTGGGACAAATTTGGGCCACATTCCTCAGGGATAGTTTGCCAATGACGAACCGTACCTAGGAGAATGAGGCAAAAGTTTAATGGGGGTGCCAGTTGGATAGGAAAGATGTAGGATTTTCAAGTACAACCCAATCCAAGATCGAGAGAGGATCACAAAGTTTATAAATAGAGATATAGAGCCTTAGTGATTGAATGAATTATGTGATTGGAGGAAAATAAATGAAAGCACCTAGAAGGAAGAGCCAACCTTGATTTTGAAAAAGATTGAAAGGAAAAGGAGGACCCATATTCAAATTTAGGTATCCATAAGTGTCATATGAGGTCCTACAATAGAAAGACACTAAAGTAGGCCCAAAATAATCCTTAAATTGTACACAAATTAGGTACTTACAATTTAGGAATATACGTTTAACCCCCACTTTAGCGGGAGTATGAGACAAGATCATGCTCACAGTAAAGGAAGAAATAACGAAAAAAGGAAAGAGAGAAAGAGATGATCATGGACGAATTGAAAAGAGGTAAAACATGACTAAGTTTGAGGATGCAAGACCTCAAACAAACAATCTCATCTCAAACATCCATGTACAAGGGCATGAAAAACAAAATAAAAAGGAAAAACAGACAAAAGACACTAAAGATAGGTTAGTACTAAAAAAAACTCCAAATCAACTAGTAGGAGAGACCTCGATCAAAAATGTCCCCGCCACTAATATCATGTTTGAAATGTTATTACAAGAGCATAAGTGACTACATATAAAGGGAAAGAGCATCATCAAAGATGATATAAAACTCCATGACCTAACCCAATAGCATATCTATGAGAGAGAGAGAGAGAGAGAGAGAGAGAGAGAGAGAGAGAGAGAGAGGTGTTATGCTAGGTGATCCATGGGATAAGAAAAGGATGATAAGAGTAGAAAACCTAGCAAGTTGTGTTATGCTAATTCTACCCATCTCAAAGAAGGAAGGAGAATTGATGGTCTAGAAAGCTGCATTATGCTAGTCAATTCTACCTTGAAAATTTGCCCATAGGGGCGGCTTTGAAATTTTAGGCTCAACGATGAATTTGGGGATCAATATTATGGAAAAAATTGTCTCCATAAGGGTCCAAAAAATATCAATCTTAAGGAAAGAATTTTATCCAAAGGGGTCAACAAATAGGATCAGTCCCAAGGAAAGGATTGCTCCTTAGGGATCCAAGAAAAATAAAAATGATTAGTCCTAATGAAATAATTGTATCCTTAGGGATCAATAAACAAAAAAATGCTGCATAATACACAAGGGACATCGTACATATTCCCCCCTCCTTATGATGACAAAATAGGTAGCATCATAAGGAAAGAGAACAAGGATACCTACTTCTAACAACAAGAAGATATCCTTAAAACAAAATTGTACGCCATAATTGTAGTAAAGAGTGAAAACTCTTGTAATACAAGAGAATGGATAATCGTGAAAGGATATTCTACAAGTGGGAAGAGACCCTTGAAAGGAATAGATCTTGGTTGCAAGACATCTACCTTCAAAAGGATTTCTTGGACAAAGATAACATCTTCAAGAAAAAGAGGAGAAGAGAACAAGAATGCACCCTTTTAGCCCCCTATAACTATATGAAAAAGGGATTATTGGTGAAGGATAAAATACTTTAAGTGATATGGTAAGGGAATTAATTTGTTATGAACATAGTTTTGCAAATATGGAAGAGGTTGCAATCTAGGACTCCAACCTCTTACATAAGAGGAATCCTGAAATAAACAAAACTATTCCATATTTGAAAAGAATGTCACATGATAAACGAATGCCACTATACTAAAGGAAAGCATATCCTTAGAAATAAATAAGATGATGAGATAATGGAACCTTTACCCCCAAGTGTGTGGGAAAATGAAAATATATTGTACACCCTCTGTGATATTTCTCCTATCATAAGCATGCACTTTTAAATAAAACGAGTTGTAAAATAGGAAGTAAAAAAACCATTTATGCAAAAAGGATACCATATCATAAGAGATACATACCAACAAGAGGATCATACATGATTTGTAATAGAACGTAATGGAAGATTAATTTTTTGCATACATGCCCCTTGAGGCATGAAAAATATTGTTAGGCAAAGATGTCAATATCCTTAGTGAAACAAGGAATCTCATGCAAGAAAGGATGTACCACAATACCATTGCATAAAGAGAAAAATGAGAAAAGGATAGCACATTTTGAAAACTCAAATGTTAA
Source organism: Thuja plicata (assembly GCA_018584345.1). Taxonomy (NCBI): domain Eukaryota; kingdom Viridiplantae; phylum Streptophyta; class Pinopsida; order Cupressales; family Cupressaceae; genus Thuja; species Thuja plicata. Next base: position 191,544 of record MU227688.1, on the reverse strand, counting down.
ATCCATTATGCAAGATAAACGCTTCCACACAAGGAAGAGATTATAAATAAGGAGATCAATCCCATTAGAGAGAAATATCATAAACAATAAAATCCATGTATGGAAGGACATCATAGTATAAAAGAGGTAACTAAAAAAGAGATAATGGGTCCCTTGAAAGGAGAAGAAAGAAAAGGGAGCTTTCCGTCTAAATGTGAGGAGACAAGGAAGATTCCCTATTATGATGTTGACCATGCACATTATGCTAAACTTACACAATAGACAAAAACACAGTAGGATAAAAGATATGCTAAGGTATGTCTTTTCTATCAAGAAAATACATAAGATTTGGTGTTAAAGAAATAAGATATCTATCTACCAAATCTTGAGAAAATTGTCTGAATTCATACAATTAGCAAGTGAATGTTTATTTCTATGGTGAAATTGGCATAAAAAATCACCATTTATAGATCTTTGATTTCTCAGAAAATTCCTATAAGGGAACCAAATTCTAGGTTCATATTTAATTCTCCAAAAGATTATTTTAGCTAAGGCGAAGCGATCATTAAAAGAGGATGTGACAATGGATGGGGTTGATAAAATAATTTCAAGTGGAGTTTTTTGTTGTGAGGAAGAAGGCAAAGTAGTCCTTTGAGGTATGAATCCTAAACCATACCTAGTGACTTGTGTAGGAGGATCAATAGGAACCTTAATACCTTGTTCATTAATCCCAAGCCCTAACCCATTGTAACCTTGTTGACTAGTGATATCATATCCGACATTGTAATTAGATTTTAATGAGGATGGTGAAGGATCTTCATCTTGAGCTTTATGGAAATGAGTTGTATAAAGAGGGGTAGAAGGAGGAATATTATCTTTAGGGAGATTCCTATCACTATTGTCATCATCTTTAGGTGGTAAGGAAGAAGAAGGCTTATAAAGTTCTTCCTGTCTTTTTAACATAACTTTTGGAGAGTATTCGTCAAGAAATTGCTTAACATCGGGATCATGCATAATTCTTTGATAAAAGGAAGTTTGTTTAAGATCATCCATAAAATTACACAAACTTAACTCTCTAAGATTATCCATTAAAGTGGGTTGAGCTAGAGGAGATCTAGGTCTCACTACAATGGGATCATTAGGAGCTAGATCTCGAGCATCATGATTATTAGGTATTGTAGGCTTAGGATTAGGAAGATTTACATTAGTATTATCTTGAGGCTCATTGACAAAAACCCTTATGTAATCCACATATGTCATGTAATTTGTTAAGGTTTTTATGATAAAAGTACATGAAATATTGATAAAGGTCTTGAAATATGCCTTATAAGGGACAAATATATTTGTTAATCTCATAATTCCATATGCAAGAATAGCATGGAGGAACACAAATATGATGAAATGTAAGAAACTATAATTCACTCCATGTGATTGATAAAGAGAAGTAAGAAGGTAGGTAATAACATAGGTTATCACACACCAATCTAAAATTGTAAACTTCATATTATACAATGAGATCTAACCAAAATATCAAAAGTATGTAATACATCGGGTTCACCAGAAATGTACACTCGAAAAAGGGAAGCAATGCAAAATGATTAATTTACTTCACCTTTTATCAATTGCACATTCATAAGGAATATTACCCCAATAGGCTCAAGAGGAGACTCAAGAGCTAAATGGGGACAATGGTCCTTCACTTAAGATGATGATGAATGTAAAATGACCAAATTCTATAATGTAAATGATAAATTGAGAAAGTTGTAGAAAAATTGAGAAAAACATACTGATATGGGAAGATATTGAGCATACGAGTACAAAATTGGAAAGAATATCAAAGGAAAAACCTATGTGTGAAATTTGAGCAGAAAATGGAAGGAACAGTTCAAAATTTGACCTGTACCCAAGGACAATTTGAAAGTGGTAAATTGTACTTGATAGTTTTGGCTATAATTTTATGGGTTTGTCTGACTGTGTCTAATATTTGTGATCTCAATCCATTGGCTCCACAACTTTTTCCTACACATAGAAAAATAGGGAAGAAGTTGTATAAAGGTGTTTGGCTCAGTCAAAACCATGTATAGGAATCAACCTTGAAATGAAATAAAGGAAATTATGTTATCATGTAGTAGAGGATAGATCTAGAAATTGAAGTATATCATACCTTGATTTCAATGCTCCTTTGAATGTGATCAAGTATGTTGATGCAATAGATTTCACTTAAACACAAAAAACCAAAAAGGAAATTATGAAAGATAAAACCTTATGAAGTAGATATTGTAATTCACAACAATGTTTGATTGAGGAGAAGAGAAAAATATCTTTAATGAAGATGGATGAATGAGGATGTCCCTCCTTAATAGAAACTCCTTTGCTTGGCCTTAAATGGGGAAATAAGATAGATCTACGGAAGAGAACACCTTGATTTTCTTGAAAAGAATGAAGACTTGAATGCTTGAACTTGATGGGTCTTGATTTTCTTGATTTTACCTTCTTGTACTTAATAGCTTGATTGACAATAATCGTCGCACTTGTAAAATATTGATCATGAATGCTAAAAATGGATGATGGATGCTAAATTGAGGGGAGATAGGGGATTTATATACTACTTGCATCATTTTGGGGAGTTAAAATCAAGCAGGCCAAATACAGATCCATATTTACCCCCAAAACTCTGGCATAAACTCCCAAGCCAAATTTGGGCCACATTCCTTGGGGAAAATTATCCAATGATGAAATATACCAAGGATAATTTTCCAATGGTGAACGGTACCTGAGAGAATGACCTAGAATTTGAACAGGGGTCCAGTAGGATAGGGAAGATGCAGGATTTATGAGTACATCCCAATATGATATTGGGAGAGGATCAAGAAGGCCATAGATAGAGATATAGGGCCTAGGTGATGGAATGAATTATGTGATTGGAGGAAAAGAAAGGAAAGCACCTAGAAGGAAGATCCAACCTCAATTTTGAACAAGATTGAAAGGAAAAGGAGGACTCATATTCAAATTTAGGTATCCATTAAGTGTCGTATGAGGTCCTAACATAGAAAGAAACTAAAGTTGGCCCAAAATAATCCTTAAATTATACACAAATTAGGTGCTTACAATTTAATTCTATACAATTGTATTATGTATTATTGACTAATTCTGGTGAACTAGAAAGTTATGCAAAAGCAATGCAGGTTGAAACCAGAAAGAAGTGGGAGCAAGAGATGAAAGGGGAGATGGATTCCTTCATATAAAATCAAACTTGGGAGTTAGTTGAATTTCCTGAAGGTAAAAGAGCATTTCCTAACAAAATGGTTTACAGGTTAAAGAGAGAACATGGAGGCAAGAAAAGATACAAGGATAGACTTGTGGTCAAAGGTTTTGCACAAAAAAATGTATTGATTTTGATGAAATATTTTCTCTTGTTGTTAAAATGCCTTCAATTTGAACTATTCTAAGTCTTGTGGCCACAAAAGATTTGCATTTGGAACAATTAGATGTCAAGATAGCCTCTCTCTCTCTATGGATATTTGGAGGAAGATATTTATATGAAACAACCAAAAAGATATGAGGTCAAAGGTAAGGAGACCTTAGTGTGAAAACTGAAGAAGAGATTGTATGGGATAAAATAAGCACCTCAGAAATAGTATTTGAAGTTTTATAGTTTTATGGTTGAAAAAGGTTATAACATATGTCATTTTGATCATTGTGTAAATATTTTAAGACATTGGACAATGGTAGATATATTAACCTATTATTATGTGTTGATGACATGCTTTTCGTTGGATCTCATATGCAATATATAAATGACCTTAAACAATTTTTAGCATAATTATTTTCAATTAAGGATTTGGGTACAAAAAAACAAATCCTTGATATGAGAAAAACTAGGGATGAGAAAATTCACACATTGATATTATCTTACAGTGATTACATAGAGAAAGTGTTGAACATATTTCAGATGGAAGATGCAAAACCAGTTAGTGCACCTTTTCCTAGTCATTTTAAATTGTCTAAGGAGATGAGCCCCAAGAAACAAGAGGAGATGGAGCACATATCTAAGGTTCCATACTCTTCAGTAGTTGGCAACTTAATGTATGTCATGGTGTGTACAAAGTCATATATTTCCCATTCAATGGGAGTTGTGAGAAGGTATATGATCAATCCTTGAAATGAGAATTGAAATGCAATAAAGTGGATTCTCAGGTATTTGAGGGGTACAATAACTCAGTCCTTATATTTTGGAGGCTCTCATTCTAGTTTACAAGGCTATGCTGATTCATATTTAGTAGGAGATATTTATATCATGAGGAGCACTATAAGGCATGTTTTTACTGTAGGTGGCACAATAGTCAATTGGATTTCCATTTTGTAAAAGGTTGTAGCACTTTCAACCACAAAAGAAGAATATGCTACTACTATAGAGGCTAGTAACATCATAATTCATTCTCAAATTAGTGAAGTATCATTGACCCACTTAGAGTTTAATTCCAACTTGAGCCTATTGGTACATCTTCCTTCTGATTGAACAATAGGAAAAGAGAAGCAATCCACATTGCATATTGTCAACCTGTCCTTATTGTACATAAACAATCCAAACTTTAACAAAGGGATAATTCATGAGATTTGAATGAGGTGGAAAATCTCAAGGAAAAAATTTCCAAGATAATGGAAACTACTTATGCTATAGTGACATCTTAAAGAACATGATATACAAATCGTTCAAGCTCACAAACTTTAAACAAAACATAATAAAAATTTAAATTTGATGCACAAAGACAAATAAATCCTAGAAGAATAGTCAAATTTCATTGACCTTCAAATCTGATTGTGTCTCAATTTTCCACCAAAGTATAACATGAATCAGAATATCAAAATCTTCCAAATTCCAGAGAACATATATTTATAGTGTCCAAAGTTAAATCTATCACAATTTCTTCAAAGCAATTCATTTCAAGAATCATTTAAAATACCATTTAAAAGGTGTTTTAAAAACAATTTCAAATATATTTCATGATATTCGTGAATAAGGAAAAACAACATTAAGGATGAGTTGGCATTTATGTCTGGTCTGTGTTCGCATCTCCTTATTGGGTTGGTGGTTTTCGTTCTTGTTTGGCATTATAAACCTGAAGAGATTTCAATGTGGCTAGGATCTCCTATCTTTGTAAAATGGAAACACTTTTCATCCTCAATCCTTATAAGACTATACTGGATCTAATGAATTTACTCTTGGTGGGGAAATTCCTTGCATGATTGGAACACCAAGTCAGGGAGGAGTCGATCCAAGCCAAAATTTTCAGATTTTTTTCATCAAAGGCTTTCGCATTAGACAGGGCATCGATATCACTCTCAAATTCTTCCTTTAGTTCCTCCATTGTTGCATCCTAGGAGTTGTATTTTCTCTTAACTCCGCATTCAAATTCTGTGAACTCCTTTATGATATATCCTATCACCTTATTTGCATCTCTTAACAATTTACTCTACTCTCATAAATTATTCTACAAGATTGTTCATTTCCATTTGAGGTTTTCTATCCATACCACACATTCATTTCTTGAACACTAGAAATTATTTTCTCAATGACAGAAATTTTTGGACCTAGATCTATAATCTCTTGGGGCTCTATCATCGTTTGCACAAGGAAACCTATTCTTCTTTGGTAGTTTTGATCTCCAAATTGAAACCATTTCTTGCAAGAATAAGTTCATTATATGCATGTTCATACTATCAATAAAACAGGCTCCTTTAATTTTAATCCTCTTAATCCAATTTTGAGTTACGCAACCTAAGTGACTGTTAATTTGCACCATTACCACCAATTCCTTTTTAGTATTAGATTGGGATCTAGAATGGTTTCTTAGGAGCTATATAATTGAGATGATGGACCTAAAAGTGACCTTAGAGAATTTTCTAGTAGATTTACCATCATATTCAACACTTATTTGTCATATTTATCTCTTTCTATTATTTCCATTGAAACTTTGTAGCTATAACCTTGAAATTATGCCTCGGTCAATGTCCCTATTAGGGAGACTTGCGTCAATGCATATCATATTAAAATATGTTATTGTATCTTGTCTTGGGTCTAATTTAATGGTAGGATGGGAAACTTCTAGAAATAAGTGGTCCAAATTTGCATCCTTCATAATTCTCGAGGTAATTATATCATCCTAAATTGTAAGAACCTATAATTAGATGCTTAATTAAACCTGATTTATTATGTATGGGCTCCCACATTCATTTATGGTACTCCCTATTTTCACCACCTACATTTCCAACTTTCTTTCCACCTTCCTGACTTCCAAATTCAAATTCACCTCTTTTTCGCATGAAGAGGTCACTCAGACCGACCTCTTCCCTGGTTTTTTCCCCAAAATTTAAATTGGGGGCTCATCTCATTGGTTAAGCATGATTTCTAGATTCTTGTCAATCTCCTTCAAGTTTTGAGCTCCAAAATTTTATGATATGTATAAAATCAACCTATCTCTCCTCATTTAGAGATAACACGATCAAGATTTTAAGAGCTCTCCTATAATTTTGCATCTCAAGAATTCTCAAGAAGGATCTCAAGCATTCATAGGAATTTTCAAGGAATCCTTCTCCATGGATCAAGCTTGTTTCCCTCTTTGGAGGATAGGAAAAGGAGTTCACCATCAAGGAATAAGATCATATTGCAAGAATCCATTCTAGCATCCAAACTCATTCAAGGATTCAAGTCTTCAACTCTTTGAGTCATCTTTCTCTCTCTCCAATCAAGAGTTGTGGAAAACTAAAACATCCACTAAACAAGGTTTTGTCTTTCATGATTTTCTTTTATATTTTTGTGTGATTTCAAATCTATTGCATCAACATACTTGATCACATTCAAAGAAGAATTTGCATTTCCATGGTATAATACACTTCATTTTTCAGATCTAGCCTTTTCTATAGGACAACAAACACTCTATTTTTCTCATTTTATTTCAAGGCTGATTCCAAAATAGGGTTTGACCGAGGCAAACCACCCTCTACACAAAATTTTACTCATTTTTCTTTGTGTAGGTATTTGTGCTATCGGCACTGCCTTAGATCTTGAAAATATAGAACCTAACAAACAATCTACAATTTGAATAAGTCAAAAGTGCTAGGAACACGATGCCCCAGGAGAGTTCTTCCCAGGAACAAGATGCCCTAGAAGACCTCTTCCTAGGAATATGACACCCAAAATAACCTCTTCCTTCTATAACTGTGTTAAACTAAAACTACATGTTAGTGACATCTTTTGATTTCTATTTATGGTACCTATACGAAGATGTTTTTTTATTGTCAGTTCATGTGCATAAAATGTCATTTCCTTCATTTTTCTTAGTTCTCATATCTATATATCATTTTTCCATATTATCTAGATACCCTTTCAACGCTTAGAAAATGCTCTATTTCTCTCATTTCATTTCAAGGCTGATTCCAAAATAGGGTTTGACTGAGGCAAACCACCCTCTACACAAATTTTTACTCATTTTTCTATGTGTAGGTATTTGTGGTATTGGCACTGCCTTAGATCTCAAAAATACAGAACCTAACAAACGATCTGCAATTTGAATAAGTCAAAAGTGCTAGGAACATGATTCCCCAAGAGAGTTCTTCCCAGGAACAAGATGCCCCAGAAGACCTCTTCCTAGGAACGTGACACCCAAAATGACCTCTTCCTTCTATAACTGCGTTAAACTAAAACTACATGTTAGTGACATCTTTTGGTTTCTATTTATGGTACCTATATGAAGATGTTTGTTTATTGTTAGTTCATGTGCATAAAATGTAAATCATTTCCTTCATTTGTCTTAGTTCTCATATCTATATATCATTTTTCCATATTAGCTAGATACCCTTTCAACGCTTAGACTCTTCTAAACCTATTGGGTTATCTCTCCTTCCTAATGTGCAATAGGAAATAAGGATCAACCCCTATATCTACTTCTTGTATAGTCGTAAAATGGAAGCACTTCCATTGTAGACTGGTTTAGCCTTTTGAGTAAGTGGTTTGGGTTCATTTCAAGTTCCTTGAGTGGGTCTCTGACTTGGATTTGGCTCTTCCCCCTATTCTGCCCCATTTCCCACTTTTCTCTGGCCTATTTCTGGCACCCTAAACTACAAACTGAGACTTTTTAAAACTGAGACTTTTTACCTCATGGTAAAAATAAAATTTTCTTGGTCAAGGTTGACCTTGACTCTGACCTAGGTCAAAATCAACCTCAATTCTGACCCAAGGTCCAGATTTCATGATTATGGGGTTTCCGAATGTCGGGCTTCGGAAAGGTTTAATTCCCGCTTCTGGGTCAGTTGTTTCGGTCTTCGGAGCAATGTTTCTTAAAATTATATTTAATACAGGTCCACTTCTATGGATATAGGTCTAATTGGAATTTAATTCTCCTATGTAGGCCTCTCTAGAAGATTATGCCCTAGATTCATATATAAGGAAGCCTTCTCCTCTCATTTTCTCTAAGACTGAAGAAGTAAAATCTAAGTGTGAAGGACAAGCTAAGAAGAAATATTTGAAGAAAGATAAATATCTATTGAATCATTTATCTACTCTCAAGAAACCAAGCATTCAAGCACTTTCAAGCACTCAATTCATCAAGGAGATCCATTGGTAGCCAATGAAGGATTCAAGCTCTATGGAGCCCTCTTGTTGAAGATTTCTCCATCCACATTCCTCCAAGCCTCTTCCTATTCCAAGATCCATTCAAGATTGGTGTTGAAGATCTAAAAGAAATTGATTTGAGACATCCTACATCTAAAATTCTAAATTCTACATCCATTTGGTGCATACATACTTGTGGATCCACAGATTTGAATCCGCCACAAGGGTTTCTATACAAGCAAGGTGAATTTGTTCATTTACTTTGTTTACTTATGCAATTTAAATTATACTTTGGGGTTAATTAAAAAATTGAGGTTTGACCAAGGCAACCCCCCCCCCCAACAAACAAACCATTTTTATTGCAGTGACAAGTTCAGAACAATGAATTGGAGTGCAGATTCAGATACCCTTTTCGAGAAACTATTAGGATTTTGAAACAGATATTTTGTCAGAGATTTTGGGTCAGAATTAGAAATTGTGGGTCAAAGGTGACATTCATTTCTAAGTCAAAATTGATATTTCTCTGGGTCAGAAACAAAAATTTTGGGTCAAAGGTGACATTCATTTTTGGGTCAAAATTGGAACTGGGCTAGATCAGAAAATAATTTCTGGGTTTTCTTCCTCTTTGCATTTTTGTTCTTGATCCGGTTGTAGATTTTCCAAAAACTCAGTGTAGACACCCGAAAAAAGAATTTTTTAAGATCTGTAGCATTTTGAGGTTAGTACTTGTCTTCAATTCATTTCAATTAAAGTTTTAATCTTCCTAAATCTATCACACACTCTCTTCTATAAAATGGAATCTAAGGTCTTCCTCTTTATTCTCATTTCCAATTGATTGATTCATTTATGCATTGATCCTTCCTTTGGGGTTAATCAATTTGGATCCTTCCTTTGTTTATTTGAGGTTAGAAGGAACATCTTATCTTCCTTACACATAACAATCATCACATTCAATATACACTACCCAATCAACCCACACACAATTCATTTTCTTATGTTACATTTTGGTGAACCCGCAATAGACAACTCTTTCTTTTTTGGTGTTAGATTTACATTTTTATGTTAGATCTTTCATGCATATTAGATTATCTTTCTTTTATGTTCTTACATTTACATTTCAAAAATTAAAAATCAAAATCTTTTTTTTCCTAAATTAGTTCATTTGCATTGCATTGGTGTATGAGATTTACCACTTCTAGTCCTACTTATAGTATCCCGGTTAGAAGAAGCCACAGACTTATGGGTTCCTTTGATCCCGATTCTTCCTCTCCTTTCCTTAGGATCCTAGATGACAATTTGACCACTCATGATTCCAATCCTTCTATGGAGCATAACTCTTCTCACTCATCTCATGATGAGGATGATGCTTTAAGATTTCCTCCTAAACAAGTCCAAAAAATTTCAACAGAACTTAATTAAATGGGAAATTGGCTTATTCAAGAAAACCATAATCAATATTCCATCCAATCTATAGAGGCTCTTAAGAAATTCCTTCATGATAGTGAACAAGGTGTTAATCTCTTGCGTGGTATCACTCATCTTGTGCATTTGAATGTTAAACCTTTAGCTCAAGAGGCTCAAGATCTAGGATTCACTCCTCCTATAACTAGCGGGGAACCTTCTTCCATTCCTTTACCTATCATTCTTACTTACACTCCTCCTTTAATGACTACATATCTTCCAATTTCATCTAAAACTGTGAGTGTTCCACCGGTGTCTCTACCTACCTCACAACCTTCATATCATAGTGTGCCTTTTATTTATTCCAATCCTCTTCCAACTGTGGTTCCAAGTGTTCCACTAGTTGTGTCTTGCATTCATTTCACTTCCTACACTTTTCCTAGTGTTCCTAATGTTTCTATGCCACCTATTTCTTCTAATTATTCTACAATCATTAGTTTGTCTCAAATTGTGTCATCTTTACAACAACAACTTGCATCCTTAACCCAATCCAAGTTTAGCATTCCTACATGTGACAAGGGTAGTCCTTTATCCTTAGACATTATTCGTGCTATTATCCCTCAGCAAGTCGATATGCCTCATCTTGAGAATTACAATGGTAAAGGAGACCTTGTTACTCATGTTAAAACATTTCAAATCCTTTGTAGTGATTATGCTCATGACCATAGGATTTTAGCTAAGTTATTTGCTAGAACGTTTCATGATAAGGCCTTGCAATGGTATTGTTCTTTACGTCCTTACTCTATTGACTTTTTTCCTAAAATTGCTAATACATTTATCCATCAATTTCAAAATAACATTGGTCTGCAAGTTTCCTTAACTAATTTAATGCATTGTAAACAAAACACTAAGGAAAAATTGAATGATTTTATTGGTAGATTTAAGCATTTGTATGCTCAAATTTCTTATCATGTTCCTGATATTGATATTCAACATATGTTTATTTCAAATTTACAAAAGGGTATTAGAGATAAGATTATGCTTACTGAATTTACCTCTTTTCAACAACTTTGTGCAGCACTTCATCATTATCAATTACAAGTGAGTCAATTTGAGAGAAACACTCCAATGGCTCTTGTTCCAGTTGATAAGAGTGGCATTGCTCCTAATCCTAATGAGTTTCAGAAACCTAACAACTATGTCAAGATCAATAAATAGATGAATTCAGTCACTGATCAAGTTGTTGCATCCAACAATTCAACTTCTACATCCACTGCTTTCTGTATGAATCATACATTTACTCCTCTCTCTAAATCTTTACATTCTATTATGAGTAGGTTTTTAAGTTCTAATATGATTACTTTTCCTCCTATTCAACCTCTTCTCCCTACCACGATGGCATCAAAATCGTTTGATCATAAAGCATTTTGTCAATACCATCGACAGAATGGCCATGATACTAAAAAATGTTATTCTCTAAAGCATAAGGTTCAAGACTTAATTGATTCTAAGGATTTGTCTATTGATAATTTTGATGGTAATGGGAACAAATTTTTCTCTCCTCCTAATCAAAAGCTTCAAATTTATACAAATCCTTTACCTACACATGATACTAATACCATTGCTCAACCATCTTCTGTGGATATTGTTTACGATTCAAATATGGATGATCTCAATCACATTGTTAATCATGTGGAGTGCGACGTTTCATCTCAACCTACTATTCAAGATCCTTTGCCTCCACTTCAGCTTCAACTTCCACCTAAACCTCTCAAACAAACTAAGGATAAACGACCAAGGGAACTCTCAATTACCTTTGATGATTCTGAGACTATTAAGGCTCCCGATGGTCCCCTTTATATTTATGCTAAGATTGCTAAGATACCCACGGGTGGTTGTATTGTTGATCCCACATCTTTAATAAATATCATTACTGAGGAAAACCTTTTTATGAAAAGCCTACAACGTGATTGTTAAGATACATCTCATGCATGGATCCAAACTTGTAATCATTTTCTTTATCCTTCACTTGGTTCTATTAACTTGCCTGTTGAACTTTGTGGTAAAGTTGTAGATACTACCTTCATTGTTGTTCCCACTTCTGATCAATTTCAAGTCAAATTTGGTTTTCCTTTGTTAACTTCCATGCATGTTGTTGCTTCTCCTATTCATAAATGTATTAAGTTCATTCATAATGGAGAAGTGAAAATGATTAATCTTATTTTGTATCAACCTTCTAGGCCTAGAGATTGTATTACCTAATTCATGTCCTGCTCGCCCTAATAACCTTTTTCGTTCATATCAAGCCTATAAATATCACAAAATTGTCAAGTTAAGCATACCTCGGATAGATCTTAACCATGGTCTTTTGTCCACTCCTTCTATACCTCCTTTATCCATTACTGCTAGCTCTATTTCTCAACCTCCCAGTGTCGCTTCTCAGCCTACTAAGAGTCTGACCAATCCTCCTATAGAACCTATGAAGGAACCACTTTCATTCCTCCTAGTTCTCAACATGTGTCAAACAAAGGGAAACGTAAAAAATCTGCTAATGAACATTGTAAGAAGCGTAGGGCTAATGCTAGGTCCCGTGCCTCTATTCTTTGAAATTATTTACCTTCTTTCGACCAACCTATGCCTAATGTTTTGGAGGAATTTAATGTTCATAATGATGTTAATATGAATGATTATGATGATTATATTCACATCTTAGATCCTATTTTAATTAATCTTGATGAGGAGGATACTCTTGATGATCCTATTGATCCTAGTGATGAATATGAGACCATTGATCTTGATACTGGTTGACCTCATATGCTTTCAACTCAATTGATAATTACACCTAGTTTCAAACATTGTGATTCTCAAGAGGATCCTTGTTTGGAACTCGCTATCATTCCTACTGTCTTGGATATAGTCCCTATTGCAAGTTTCCCACCTTCCCTAAATGATATAAACCTAGATAGGGAGGGTAGGTGTTGCACTTGATTGACTTGTCCTTCTTGGTAGCCCTTTTTGTGTTTGCCTGTTGTATTGTGCTTCTCCCGTAATGTGTTTTCTAAATGTTTGTTAGTTTCTTTTATATGGCCCTTGTTACTTTTTTGGTGCAAGGTGATAAAGGAATCAAGCATGTTGTCAAATTACTCTACATGTATCTTTACTCTTCTATATGTTGTTTTCATGTTATGTTGTACTTGTGCTATTATTCGTAAATGTTTTCCTTGTGTAGTCTGCTTGTTTCTACAACATGGTAGCACTGATTCTTTTTGGTCTCCATGTTGTGGTCCGAAAAGACTCTTCTTCGTAACTCTCATGTTTTCTTTCCTCCATTGTAATTGTAGTTCTACTTTCTTTGGGGAATGATGTCAATTCATTTGCAATAATACCATA